>JAODUK010022323.1:738-15738 GCA_027564635.1 Typhlichthys eigenmanni
CCCCCCCCCCCCCCCCCCCCCCCCCGCGCGTGTGTGTCTTGGTGTGTGCGCGCGTGTGTCTATGTTTGCAATATTGTGAGGAGGAGGGGTGGCTACGGTGTGTTTGAGCGAAAGTCCACGTGAGATTGGACTGTTTGGAGATGTTTGGGGATTTCTTGGAGTTATTCTTCGAGATTGAAGCAGTTTATGCATTAAAGGAAGGGGTGGCGGGGGTCGCATCTTAGACCCACTGTCAGTGATGTAGCTTAGATGGTGGCATGTTTTCCACGAGTAAGATTGCGTATTGGTTGGGGTTTGGGGAGGAGGGGGGGGATGCTAGAAAGTTTCTGGAGGAGGAGGCAGTGAGGAAATTCCTTGTGCTTATTATATTCCTTAAAATGTAACATGTTCCTCTGAAATAATAACATATAAACAAACAACAAATATATATATAGCCTAATTGAATAGTCTCTTACATAAGAGTGTATTATTCCCACTTTATTTTATGACAACTATATTGTCACTGTGCAAGGAGAAACTTTATTACTGTAAATCAAAAATGCATGTCAATTCTTATTTTCTGCCACACACACACACACACACACACACACACACCCTCAGAGAAAATGCCACGTCTTGCCTGTCATTTCTCAGACCCCCTCCCTCCCCAACACGCTCGCTGCGTCTTCTCGTAGTCCTCGGTCTACTTCACCTCATCCCTGTGCATTTCAAGGCATCAATTTCAGGCTTCCTGCCAGAACTGTGACCTTGCTCTCCCCTACTCTGTCATCCTACTTTCCTCTACCCCATTTACAGGTCTTCAGCTATAGCCCTTTATTCGCCTATCTTTTATCATCCCCGGCGCCATCACAGCTTCACTCCCTTCCCCATCACTTTGCTCTGACTGTATGTATCTGATCTTATTCATTTCACAGTGGCACACGTCCGATAGTTTTTCCGTCCACCGGACAGGTGCCTTGTCGGACTCGGGAGTCGTCAGGGCTTCCTCTAGCTGACACTGTGATGTGCTTTTGGGACATTTGGCTGGACAGCAATACTGCAGCATGAAAAGCCTGACAGTAACACACCTTTGGGGAGCACACATGGACTTAGCCTATAGTGTGTGTTTGTGTGTGTGTGCGTGTGTGCGTGCTCACAGCTCACCCCCGGGGGGTCACAGACAAGCCACGAACAACTTATTTTAACAGCACAGCACACAGTTATAGTGTACAGTAATAAGCCTAGCATACCGTAGTAGTATAGCATACTGTTCAGCAATAGCGTAGCATATACAGAAATAGTGTAACGTACAGTATAGCGTAAAATATCAACAACCACAAGCAACACTGAAAAAAACCCGTGCATAATCTATTAAAGACAACCTTATTTGCTTTTTAAGAAACAATAACAGAGGTGCAAGCTTGAGAGTACAATCCCTGAAAAACATCTCACACCCTTGCGGGTTCCATCTCCCCCTAGTTTGAGGACCACTGCTCATCCCAAATGTGTAGAGAAAGCCCTCTGCAGAGATACCATTATGTTAAATACGTTCCCCAGACAAATATCAAATAGAATGTAGCATCTAGTAAACAGCATTGTTGTTTGAAATCATTTTCAGATGAGCGATGAATCATTTATGCCACTTGATAAAGGTACAGTCCCACTGAGTCCTACGATAATGGAGTCAGCAATAAATGAAGTGCCTTAGCAAGGTAACATTGCATGTGTGCTTATGCACAAGCTCAGACGCACTAATAATGCATTTGCTTCATTGAGGTTGAAATATGCTGTTGTATCACAAGGGCTGACAAGAACCAAATGGGATACACAGTCATGAACACACAAAACTGAATGTGCATGTTGTTTCCGTTAACACAACTATCTGTAGGGAATTACAATAATTGTGTTCACCGACATCGTGTTCCATTGCAGCTATAATGAATTTAAAGTGATATTGCTTCAAGTGTGCACTACTAACGCAAACATTTGTCAGCAATTTTAAAAACAAGTTGAGACAAGTATGGAAATATTTCTGCTTGGAGAAAAGTAGCAAAATGCGCCTCCATGTATTCTTTGGCAATGCGAAAGGTGTGCTGATGGAGGTTAATGGCGGGGTAACATCCTGTGGTCCTGGCAATCAGAAAGTCTGTATCTGCAGCTATAGTGCCCGGAGTTGTGCTCAGGCCTGCCTGCTCAGCCTACCGCAAATAATGTGCTCCTCACAGTCAAGCTAAGGCACTGCACGATGTTTACTTGATGCCACTGTGCACGTCTATAATGGATGTGTGTGGTATTGCTTACAGCCCATAGGCATTACACCTAACATATTTTTCCATACTGCACTAGATGTTTCTTGTGCATTATGTGTGTATGTGTGTGTGTGTGCATGTGACTTTATGCAAGATTGATGAGCCCGTAGATTTTGGAAGTGGTTCATGAGAATAGAATAGAATGCTCATCTAATATGCTAGAGATGCTAAAGAATTTGGCCCTTTGTGTAGTTTGGCTCAGTCATTGGCGCTGTGGCTCGTTTGCTCTGTGAGCCGAATGTGTTGTAAATCTCTGTGGCGGTGCCAGTCGTTCCCTTCTCCTGGCTCTTATAGCGGCTAATAATTGATCATATACTGTATCGTTCCTGTCCAGTTCCCCCCTAAATGCCCTGATGTGTTGAAGCTCTTTATTTGGCAATTCACTGAACCCATGACCCGATATTTTCTTCCCTGCCAGGGCTGCCTCTGCTTGCCTGTCACATATCTGAGATTAGGAGACAGCGAGACGTGGCTGTTTATTTAATTACGAATGCAATAGATGTTTGCTACCAGCTGTCAGGTGTCAAAGAATCCCCAAATAGAACCACTGTCTTCTTTTCTTGTTTCTTTTAATGAGTATGTATAGTCCCATTCACCTGACGTGGAAGCACTGTACGTGTCAATGCATGCGTCTGGAGCTCAGCCACTAGCTCAGCCCTCCTCTGAAGAAGTGTTATTGTCACCGGCGGACTTTCCTCAGTCCCTGAGAGGTTGAAGCTCAGGGTATTATTAGATGAGTGCAAACAGTCACCATGGTTTCCTGTCTTTTATGATGTATCAGATTTGTTTCTTGGTGTCAGTGCGACTTAGCACCGGGAGATCAGATATGACCTTAGCGTCACATACTGTATACGCACACACACACACGCACACACGCACACACACACACACAGAAAATAAGTGTATGTATGTGTGTGTATGTGTGTGTGCATGTGCGTGCAGTGTAGTCTACCATGGTTGGAGCAGATCAATCTTAAATAATAACCAAAGAGAGTTATTACCCTCGCTGACATTATTCCGCTCCACACCCTCCTGCCGCCCAGTGATTTATCTCCGGCGTGCCAATAACGTTCAACATGGAAATGTCACATGGAGGAAAGGGCTTGCCTCAGCCACAACAGTGAGACCGGCATTAAGAGGATCTGGATTCATTAAACTGTCGCTGTAAATTCTGATCTTAGGGTAGTTTGCAGACAGAGGTGGACGAGATCTGTGAGAGAGATGGACTGTGTGTGTGCGTGCTTGCGTGCGTGTGCGTGTGTGCGTGTGTGTGTGTGCGTGTGTGGTGATTGGGTAGTAGGTTGGAAGTGGAGGCAAAGCTGATGTGGCTCTAGAGAGGAAGGGTGAAATATGTGAATGACATGGAGTGAAAGGGATAAAAAGGCAAGTAGCCCAATAGATGGACATTTAAAGACAGAGAGCAGGTGGAATTGGGCTGACATCCCACCAGCATTAGGCTAATGGAACGTGAGGAACAGCCTGTCAGGGTGATGGTTGAATGCAGAGAATTTCTTTTTTTTTTTAATGACATGAAATATGATTTTGGTTGAGGAGTAGAGAAGAGTGCATTTCAAAGGGGGAGACTTTCTCGAGATAAATGCTGAGGCACACGGGTAGTATGTATGAAAGCGGGTCAGCAAGCTGAAATTCAACTCACGGCCGCTTGTTTATCCACCATACCGTCTGATTCCGTCACGTGCGATTGTGAACCATTAGCCTGTCTGATTGGAACTTCTCTGTGACTCACAGCTAAGCAGCTCGTCTGTATATGCTGCAGTAATAAGAAAGTAAAATTAGCAGGAATCCTGTGGCTTGTTTCAAAATCCACTAATACATGTGAACCGATATGGTATACCCCACAACCCCCCTTCCTCCACAAACACCTACACACATCCCACTCTCGGCTGTAACTTAAATCACAATTAATTCTAATAATCCGGTTTTATTATTATTATATATATTTTTTGTAAGGTTGATGGCGGGTGTGTGGCTGTGACAGAGATGGTCCTCCTCGCGGAGAAAGAGGCAGAATGAGAGCGAGAGAAAGCGAGTGCAAACAGCAGAGATAAATAAAAGTGGAAGCTCCCCTGGATATCTCTCTCCCTAAATAACCTGGGAGCGGCGAAGGAGTCACTAATTACCCCTCCCACTGCCGAGGAGACAGAGAGAGAGAGCACAGCAGGCTTTAACACAGGCACGCGCACGCACACACAGAATTGTCTCCGGACTGCCAGTGTCAGAGGCTATCATCGAGAGCTAACAAGCCTGCAGATTAGAGATCCATACATCATCCGAGGTTGAGTGGCAGCGGCGCAGACAGAATCAGACAAGACTCGAAACAGCGCAGAACACAGCATGGCGGACGAAAGCTGTCACACGCTGATCACATGAATCAGGACCAACGTCACACTGAGTAGACACAGACCTGGGCCGGATGCGGCCCTTTGAGACATTCTACCCGGCCCGCCCGGTACATCAAACATTTGAAACATTTAAATAATAATAATACAACATAAAATTACTTGACGAGCTCTGCAGAATGTTACTTTATTTACTGCTGCTTAAAATAGTTAAAGTGAACTGTTACGTTTGATAATGGTGTTCATAGGAATAGCCTATATATGCATAAAAATGCAAGTTAACAAAGTTAGCTATTTTGTGTTGCATTTTAAAATGGTTTAGCATGTTAGTTAAAAAAGTATTGTGAAAATAATTGTTAACCCCTGGACTAGACACCGACTCTGTTAGACAACCACGTAGGCTACAGAATGACACATGTACTTCAGGAGAGAAGGATAAAACAACAGCTGTATTTATACATTTGGTTGGAAATACTGCACCTCTCCTGAATCTAACACAAACCCTCAAATACAAGACCTGTATTGTATTCCATATTTAGTAGCTCCACTAATGATGTTTGTGATCTGGTAATAGCAGGTAATGCACATGGCAACATACACAGTGGGAAAACTGTGATCTTTGCCATAAAACAAGCAAGACAAGACCACGAACAAAAAGTCCGTTATTTATGTGCACCATCTCCGCCAAGCGGTACCATTGATCTTTCATTTCTGCGTACATTTTCTACTTGTTTTGGATTTGGCTAATGAATACTAATACACTCGGTTGTTCCCCTTTGTCTGTTGCTCTCTTGCCACCCACCATCTCTTTCATTATTTCTCTCAAGTAGGTACAGTACAGTACGTTACCTCCTCCCCCTCTGTTCTCTACGTTGACTGTGCTCTCACTCATTATGTGCAACAACAAAAAAACAGTCTATCTAGTACCTTCTTCATGATTGTGGGGCGGTGACATTACCTTTCACAGGGAAACACAATAACACATATAATAGACACTCTCTCTGTCTCTAACAGTCTCTCTCTCTCTCTCTCTCTCTCTCTCTCTCTCTCTCTCTCGCTCTCTCTCTTTATGATCTTGAAAGGAGCTGGCGCTATCTTCAGCCATGAGGATATGAATCACTGAGCGAAGCATTGGAAGAGAGAAGGTGTGTGTGTGGGGAAGGGGGGAGTGGCGGGGAGAAAAGAAGGAAAGAGAAGGAAGAAAAGCGAACCGGAAGAGTTCATTATGGGGAAGAGCATGGGCCCGTCCCATCCTACACCCATCCAATCTCCTGAGGGCCCAGGGGACGAAGCTCACGGAGCGAGGGAAGCGTGCCAAGCGGCAGTGTGATGGACACAGGAAGGATGGACAGGCCGCTTTCGCTTTCGCCCTGCCTACGGTCCGCTGACATCACTGTCATTTCCTCGGACGCCATTGGGAATAAGTGGATAAGGAGCTGATTGGTACGACTACAGAAGAAATGCGGGAACTTTACTTAACGTTCTCCTCCGTAAATTGTTCAGCGTAGTTGTTTGTCATGTGTGTGACAGTTAGGACAATTTTATCCTGAGACGTTGGTAGTCACTGGTTTAGCATTTGCCTCTTTGTTCTGCCCATAACATGTTTTAGTGACACACTTTCACACTATGTTGTGTTGAAACTATGAAAATCTACCTTCCTGAAACATAATGTATACATATGTTGGACGGCTGAACTGAAGTTATGATGGCTCTGTTCCTTGTAGTCCCCTGTTTCATGAACCTGGAAACCAACCCATACTACAGTGCAAGTTTGTTGTTGTCGTTACGAAAACTGTAATGCAGCCGACTTTCATATAGACTGACTACAAAACAATCATCCCAGCAAACTGCCTGCAGAGGCTGTGGATGTCGGGGACGGGCGCCAGACCGGAGACATGGTGAGCAAAGAGCCTGACCATTTGCTCACAGCTAACGCCAACAGCAAGGGCGCCTTGGCCGACAAACTGCCGGGAACCATGACCGTGCGCTCCGTGCTGCTCAACCGAGACTCTCCGGACGTCGAGAGCCGCCTCAAGCGCCGCCGCAACCGCACCCACCAGGTCCGCTTCAAGGACCTGGAGGACGGAAGCAGCAGCAGCGGCAATGGCGGCTCGGCAGAAACTGACAAGAGCCGCCAGAAGCCCGCCAAGGATGGCGGCAGCCCCCGTACCCTCCGGGAGCCCGGCAGAGCGACCGTCCAGGGGTGGTCGGGTCTCAGAGGGCCGGGGACCGACACTCTCCCTGGCCGCACGTCGGTTGTGGGGGCGGTGCGCGGGGATATGGCGGGGACCATCGAAGTCGTGGCTGCCTTCTTAGCCAGGGCCCCACCTCATCCGCTGACCCCAGGACCCACGCGCCGGTGCTGGACCCCGCCGCAGGCCAACTCCCTGACGTTGCCGATGGCCCGCAGACCGAGCGGTAGCACCAGCACAGCCATCCAGACCTCCCCGTCTTCAGGCCCGGCACCCAGCCACAGCCTGGGGGACTCTGTCGGCGTGGACGGGGACGACGAGCAGGACTCGCAGGACGAGTGCCTGGCCGACAGCCGCGCGTCGTTCCACCGGACCAGGGACGAGCGTCACCCGGCGACGATTGGGGAGCGGGCAGCGGCGGAGCGCAGGGCTGGCGGCTCCAGGGTGACCAGCAAGGCCGCTGCCGGCTCGTTGAAGACCTCCAGGCACAGCTGCCCCCCGGTAGTGCAACATGGCGAGCCCTGCTGCCATTCCTCCGTTCCGTGCCAGGATGGCCCCAAGCGCCAGGGGAGCGTTACACCCTCTCTGGTCAGGAGGAGGAAGCGCCTGAACCGGACAGTGAGCGACCCCGGGAAGGAGGTGACCTACTGCACCACGCCCACGCAGACCGAGAGCCCCGGTCCGTCTCCGCCTCCCTCTAACGCCCCACGCTGCAACACCCAGGTCCAAGCAGAGCACCCCGGGTCCTCGCCACCACTGCCACGCCTGGCGAAATGCTGTGCCACCCAATGTCAAGCTGAGACCCCAAGCCCATCTCCACCGCCAAACGAAAGGTGCTCACGCTCAGCCGCCCAGATTCAGAGCTGTGGTCGACAACCGTCTGCGCCGCTGAATGGAAAGCAAAGCACCGCTCCGCTTGGAAATGAGAGTGCACATTTATCTCCACCTCTCAAAGAAAAGCGAAGCAGCACCCACATTTTACACAAGAGCCTTGCTTCAACCCCACCTCCTAATGCATCGCAAGGTAGCAATAAAACACAACAAATGAAGTGTCCCAGTTCTTGTCCGTCAACTGTCCAAGCTTTCACCACACAGACACAAACCCACAGTTTCTGTACTCCCCGACCTCAGAATAATACTCCGAGCTCCACCCAAACGCAATATGAGAAACCTTCTCCAATAACGTACAAATCGCCATTAGCAGATGAATACGCATCCCAAATAAATGTTGTGCCTTTACCGACACCAGCGACAGCACCACCGCTGAGCCCCCGGCAGTGTGCCAAACCTCCTTGCCCCTCTCCTCCGAAGCCATCTTGCACCACCCCGACTTCGCCCGTAGCACCCTCCTCCTCTACTACTACTACTATATCCTGTCCCACCTCTGCTCCAAGTGTTACGCAACACCCGATCCCCTATTACACTGTGCTGGCCCCACCCCAGTCCCTCGCTGCAGAACCAGCCGGCCCCAGCCAGTCTGCGACCACAACAGCCCAGTGCCCCAGCCAGTCTGCCACCACAACAGCTCAGTGCTTCAGCCAGTCTGCAACCACAACAGCCCAGTGCCACAGCCAGTCTGCAACCACAACAGCCCAGTGCCCCAGCCGGAACTACAACAACACCCCTGTTTCAAACATCGCCACCTGCACCACTCTGTCCTGCTCCATCACTAGCACACCTTTAATAACCCCCAACATATCTCCATCCAGCCCCCCTCTAGGTCCAGCCGCCTGTCCGAATGCGAACTCCAACGCGTCCCGCCCTGTACCTCCTACGGGCGTGGCGTTTGTGACGCAGACAGCCCTGTCCTGCACCTCCATATCCTATCACACCACCACGCACCTTAACGGACACTCGGGGCACCACGCCACCCCGCCCCCCTACACCACTCTCATCCACACCGTGTCCCATTGCAACATCCCCAGCCCGGGCGTCGCCCCTTACTCCTCCCTGGTGCCGAAGCTCAAAGACGTCGCCGACCCTGCGCGGCCCTGCGCCACGCCCATCAAAACTGTGCCCCCGTACTCTTCCACGTTCCGCGCCGCGCCTCCGTACGCGCCTCCGTCGCACGGCCCCTGCACCGCTCAGGACAAGAGGGGCGTCCGCCTTCCGCCGCCGCCTCCTCCGCCTCCCCCACCGTACACACCGCGCAAGGAAGCTAGCGTAACCCCGGGCCCTACCCGGCGGCCCCCGGCAACCGCCTTGGGCGGCGGCGAGGAGCAGCGGGGGGGAGTTGTGATGGACTCTGCCGAGCACCGCGAGCGGGCCGACTCTCTGAAGCACGGGGCCGCGACGCCTCCCCTTCCCGTCACTGTGATGCAGGGGGCCTCCACTCTGCCTGGCAAGGCCTGCTCTAAGCCCAGCTGCCTGGGCTCGGCCCAGGCCCAGCTGGGGGTGCTGCACAAAATGCTCTGCTCCGGTGCCGGCGGCAGCACCAGGCCCGGCACGCCCAGCGGCCAGCGACCTCCTCTCCCGCCCAGCCAGCAGGGTTGCCCCGGTGATGCTGGCCCGCTGACCGCCACCCAGGCCGACACGCTGCGGCAGGTCCAGGAGATACTAGGGAGCCTGGTGTCCGGGGCCAGGTGTAAGCTGGACCCGTCCAGGGTGGCGGAGAAGCTGCTCGGCCCCAACGGGCCTCTGCACGACATCCGCAGCCTGCAGACGCAACTCCACAGCCTGGAGGGGGTCCTGGAGACCAGCCAGAATACCATTAAGGTCCTGCTGGATGTCATTCAAGACCTGGAGAAGAAGGAGGCTGAGAGAGACGGGTGAGTTGGGTTTTCTGTTTTGTTTGATTTAGTTTGTTTGTTTCCTGTTGTACAACAGTACATTGTTCTTATTTGTCAGATGCATGCCTCCGTGTGTGTGTGTTCACAGAGAGGCCCTGCTCGTGGCCTCGCTCACCAGATAACGGTTTAGCTCCTGAGATGGAATTTGTTTTCACACACACATTTTCTCCCGTGCAATACAAAAACAAATGTAGGCATGACAGAACCACGCAGCAATAGCAGTGCCCTCGAAGATTGCGTGCTCTCTCCTGGTATAGGGTACACGATAGGGTTATTGTAGCTAGATGATGCCTCAGTGAAAACATCTGCAACCGAAACAGTAATAACGGTTTGTTTTTTTGTGTGTGTTTTTTAGTTTGTTTTTCCACAGTTTCAGTTTTTCCTGATTTTAGAGACAATCCCAGTATTGTCGTGTAGCAAATAAGTTGTCAACACTGCTGTGTGGACAAAACACAATGCAAAGGTGCCGGGGAGTTAGACGGCAGGGGAGACATCGGTGGGTAATAAAGACTGCCTGATGGATGGTGAAGTGGCTAACAGGAGTGAAATACAAATGACAACACGAGACGGATGACAGATTTTGTAGTTATTTTCCCGAACTCTCATGCGTCAATCACCTTAAATCGCTACTGAAGTGTTAAAACAGTTTATGCTAATCTCAGAGGCGGCTTGTGTCTTTTGCAGAGAGGAGTTGCACCTTTTTAGCAACTCTTTCCTCATGCACATTGCTAGAATATTGGTAGATAGCAATCATCAGCGGGCTCCAGAATGATGCTCCGTGCCTTTTGCTAGCTGTCAACCTTTTGCAATTCTCATCAGCACTTTAATTAATCTACTTCCAAAGTTGTAAGCTGCTTAGAGAGTTCTCCCTCCATATCGCACCAAAATTGTACACGATGTGAGGATGGAAAATGCAAGGATAGGAGAGGGGAAGATGTATGTCTCTGCATCCCTGGAAAATCCTTAAATGATTTCTGAGCAGTGTAATCCTAATCTTACACTATACTAGATGCGTGAATGTCAACAGTGTTTCATTAGTTTACAACTATTACAATTGTGTCACTGTGTCCTGGTTAAAATGTCACTTAAGGCTGAGAGGCTGAAATGCATGCACACCTAACATTACTTTAATGCCTAACATTACTTTAATGCCTGATGTGATATAATTAGTAAAGGTTTTTGTAAGCATGCACCTCAGACCTTTGAAAGCAATACCATTCATTTCATAATAAACAGTATTGGCTTTTGAGCAATTGATCTGAAACCCATGGTGGTGTAGCCTACTGTAAATTGGATCTAAACCTGGGCCATATGTATCTAGAGTCTAAGGGTGCAAAATCGAGGAAAACTAATTCTATCACCAGGGGTTAGGGGAGCTTGAAGATCAGTTTAGGGTTCCTAGCAGAGACCAGAGCACAAACAGTAACGTAATTTATATATGTAAGCATCAACACAATTTGTTCTGATTTTACTTGATGTGATTTTTGTGGTCAAACGGCCTCCCCCTGCCCCACATATTGTAAAACACAATTATTGGCAATATAGGCCTACCTGTATTTTGTAGTGTGACAGAGATTGTCCGTCCCCCTGGGGGAATCAAACCCCGATCTCCCACGCAGAGAGCGGACGCTCCTACAAGGCAGGCCAAAAACCCATGGGCCCTGACCTGCATCGCCAGAGCGTCCTATGAGGTGTCGGAGAGTGAGGATTAACACCGCACAGCTACCTGCTGGCCACCGTTACAGTCGCATGCAGGCATACTGTATCACCTTTCACACTCGTGCATCAGCCTGGCCCATACAGCCATGTGTATGTGGAACAATCACCTATTGCTGTCAAATAATTTCAGGCAGCAAAATAAATCACACATTTAAACATATAGTCAGCTAGCTAATTGTAAGATAATACACTTTTTGTCTAATTAGTGAAATGTCTCCTCACATTTAGCTATTTTATCGTTCTCTGTGCTTGTTGAAAAAATAATCCAATACTTCTACACAGCCATGGCTCTCTAAATAGGAACATAAACAGTGGCAAACACCGCTCACAACAACATAGCCGTAGTACTACGCTTTGCTTCACAATGCATTTCAATGTGTGAGGCGGTATTGTTTTGATTTGAGCTAGTAAGCGTTCTGGAGAATGACTGGCCCGACCTTTAATTGGCATTCCATACCGCATCCCCTGGGTGCGGTTAAAAAGGTGTCACAATTTGCCTTTGTACTAAACCTGTGGACACAGTGACATCACATCACATCTGGTCCCATGCTGTCCTGTTGATCATGTATCTTAAGCATCTAAAACCGAGATCTGCGGCCCCACTGACTTTGCATAGTTTCATATTTCATATTTTATATTTATATTATCATATTGTATCTTCTGAATGGTAAATTCTAGAAACTCGTGCTTTTCAGCTCGAAGTTAGCAAACGTTCTTGAGAATCACTAACACTACCTTTAAATTACATAAATGTCTAATTGTTACTATTTTGGCACTGTGCACATATGGCACTGGGCTGCCTAACAGGCACACACACACGCACGCGCACGCACACAAGCAAACAAACACACAACCAATGTCTGACATCTTCTTTCTGACATTTTTGACAGAAGACACTCTTACAGGACTGGCCAGGACATTGAGAACTGTGGCACCTGCAGAGACTGTGCCTGCATCATCTACAGGTAAGAGCCCCCCTCCCCCCCTCCCCCCTCAAGCCCTGTCCAACCCAGCACTCTCAAAGATTTGATAATTATGCAAAGATAGATGCATTTCAATGGAAGCAAAAATGTAACGCTGCAGGTCTCATAAGTGGACGTGTCACCAATGGCATCTTGCTGTGGAGGCTGACGTAGGCAGCGCCCCGACAGCTAAATCTACCATGCATGGCCTGAAACAAAGTACATTTACCCCAAAACAGAAAATACAGTTGTGGCCTCAGATTGATTGTAGTTAATTGAGAATTTATGTTATATAATCTGGGAAATACGTGAACCTCCCCATTGACTTGCATGGAACACTTGGTCATTCTGGTCTGCATAATGGGTAAAAAGTCCCGTCCCCCCCCTCCATCAACAAATCGAATGCAGAAGTGCCATCTGTTGGAAAAGCCAACCTCTCTGTTAAATTATATTCTCTCTGACACACTAGTGCACATCTGCACATGTTGTAGAGCATCTACTTGTGTAGTTGGCTTGTGTGGGTGTGTATATGTACTGTATGGCCGTCATGGCATGCTAACAGCCAGTGCAGCGTGCATTTACAATTCAGGCACACTGCGTGTCATGCACTGTCATTTGTTTTCATGTAACTGGGAATCCAGTCTCACGGCTGAGGAGGATTATCGCTCTCGTGGGACCTTGACTGAGAGCAGAGCCACACACAAGGCAAATGTTTGGATCCAAGTGGTGCTGTTTGGCTAGCGGGCTCATACAAACACAGTGTTGGGCAAGTTACTCAGGAATAGTAATTAGTTACTATGTACTTATTACTCCTTCAAAAATTACTATTATTACTTTACTTATTACTGGGTATTAAAATAAATGAGTTACTTTACTAGTTACATTACTACAATATATTACTTTCACAATCACTAACCTGTCTCGCCCCTTCAGAAAAATGGCAACCTGTGTAGTGAGCTCATTTTAGAATGTAATCCTCTTTATTGGAACAATAATTACCTTAGTGTCAACAATCACCCTCAAGTGAAAACATTACAGCTTCTCCAACCAGATGATTGACAGGATGGTTCAATTAACCTACCCTAAGTTTGCTAGGATCAGAAATTACACTACTAGTTACCAAAAAAAGTAATTATATTACAGTAACTAGTTACTAGTAAATAGTTACTGCCCAACACTGGTCATACATCTATAGTTTAACAGCTACTACCTAATAACACATACCTCCATACCATGGATTTGAATATACAGTAGCTTAATCAATTAGCCAACATGATTTCACAGTTTACATTCGGACATAACATAAGAATGATACTGATCACAATATGAGAAGAAAGTGAATTATGTTGAAAGGCCCTCCACTCTCCACACACTTTTACCTGTGTGACATGGGCATTTTACTCGGTCTGCAGTGAAGACATTTCCTCTGGTCTGAGAAATGGAGGGAGTTGTTGAAAAATACCCTGAGGTGATTTGAAGCGATGAAAGAAGAGGCAAAAGATCTAAAGGCCGGCGGAATGCAGATTCTCTTTGCTTAGAAGTTAATGGAAGAAGCCACATGCCAACCAGTTCACAGGTAAAAACCACAGGAGAGTGCCAGACTTGACCAATCCACATTAAAGGGTTCTGAGAAAAAAATTGCATTACAGAAATAAACAAAATGCACTGTGAATAATATTAGATTGACTGGGGAGAGAAATATTAGCCCTGTCCCAATAATCCGCTAATACATTTGGCTTGAGCTGATCTAATGCTATTACATGTCATACAGACAGTACGTCACCCTCACATTCATGGGAACAGGGCCAAAATATCCAATTGGAGTGATTGCAGTACAAATGTACATTTAATCTTCAGATTAATTGAATGTAATTAAACTTCACTTTCACAGCACTTATTCAAATCCACAATTGTCATTTAACCTTTAGTCTTCTGCATAATGTTTTATCCTCTTGGTCTCAAGCTGCACTCAGAGTAGCATATGCAGTTGTTCTCCAGCACACACTGCATATGCACATGCATAGTGTGTTCAGTTCTTGGTTAATGCAGTTAGCCTGGTGTAACCAGACCATATTCACTTTGTGAATTATAGGTCTGGCCACGCTCCATTGGGAAGTGTTCCCAGTTGTTTCCTCCTATTTGGCGTAGACCTCTGGTTCATTTAGAAACTATTGGACAGCGCTGAACCAATCGCCGTTGCTACAGTACAACTGTTTTGATCAACTTATCTAGCTCTACCACCATTCGAAACATGCTTGACTTCAATGTCATCTCATTAACCCACGCTGATTGGGCCACCAGCAATGTGGCTGTACAAACGCTAATGTGATCAGGGTTCCCAGACTGTAATCTCAGCCAAAAGAAATTAAATTGAGAGTGTAGAGTGGAGCGGAGCCAGGCTAGGGATTTTTACCCAATGATACAACTGAATTGCCGTCAAGCTGGGAGGTTGAAACGACCTAAAGAAGGTTTCAGTCAACAGATTTAAGACCTTTAAGACCCTTAAGACCCCAAGACATGATTTAGTTTCAAATGTGGCTAACGATATTTGCATACCTATTACATGAGCTGCGAAAAAAAACTAAATTACAATGGCAGACCCTTTTGAAAGAAACCTAAAACTTGCAGAAGGGGGATCTGTTAGCCTGGTGTAACCAAACCTTATTCACTTTGAATAGGCCTGGCCACAC
>JAODUK010022323.1:20738-25112 GCA_027564635.1 Typhlichthys eigenmanni
TTGTGTGTGTGCGTGTGCGTGTGCGTGTGGTGGAGTTAGTTTTGATGAATATGAGATTAATGGCCACAATGTCCCTTTGCCTAACACAGCCTACAGACTTTCATTAAACATTAAATACATCCCTGCTGTGATCTTAACAGGTACTGACAAGGCCTCAGAGACCTGCAGTGAAAGACAGAAAGAGAGAGAGAGAGAAAGAGAGAGAGATTTTGGAGGACAGTACATGGCTTTTTGCAGCGATGGGTTTTTCTGACCACAGATTTGTCTGATTCCTCAGTGACCTTTCACTAACAGCACTGTCAGGTCTTAGAGACCTGTGTGTGTGTGTGTGTGTGTGAGCGCGCGCCGACGTGAGCCTGTGAAGTGTGCAAAGGCCAGGCCAGTAAGTCCTGCCGTAGTAATCTATCTTTACCTCAGCGCCGGCCAGGGGGGAAACAGGCATCCGTCCCACAGAAGAGGAGAGACAATACACTGTGGGCTCTTCAGGATTGTTCACATGACAACAAAACGAACAAGGTCCGTTCAGCAAATATAGACACTTCTCCCTGGGCATCAGCCTCAAGAAAATGCAACACACTCATTTACTGTACATGTACACACTCAGTAGTGACGCACAGACATACACACACACACACACACGTCAGCTGCCAGCGGTAACGCGTCGCAATAGCGGTGCGCGTGAATCGATGACCCAGCCAGGGTGTTTATTACACATTGTGCTGTTGAGATTGAGGTCAGTGGTTGGGTGTGCATAGCATGTATGCCCTCAGATGAAATTGCATGTTGGAAAGACGGAGATGTAAGGCTGGGCATGAGACAGTGGAATGCAGAATGTACGTGCGTGTGTGTGTGCGTGTGGGGAGAGAGAGAGAGAGCAAGAGAGAGCGAGAGAGAGAGGGAGTGAGAGAGAGCAAGAGAGAGCGAGAGAGAGAGGGAGAGAGAGAGATGGAGAGAGAGAGAGAGAATGATAGAGAGAGAACCGTTGTTCATGCTGTTTGGCAATAATCACACATTGTAACTCATGCCAGTGCTGAGCGCCAGATGGTACCCATCACTGTGGTGCCATGTCTTTGATACAGCGAGGAGAGAGGAAGATCAAGACTGGCATGTGGAACCAGGAAGTGCTGCCTAATGTGAACAATGTGTCACATAAATACTAATCACACCGGTATAACACACAGAGAAATTAAACCCCTAAAGCGCTCTCATTCACTGTTCTCTCGATATTGTGTGAATATATACAGTATTGACGGACAAGCCTCTTTTATATAGCTTTTAAGCCAGATTGGATATTCCTTTAACGTTTTCTAATGTTTTGTGGACAACAATAGAATAAAAAATAATATCAATAAAAATCCCTTCTACAAATATATCTAATGTTTAAATGGAATATGAAAGTGAATGGCTTGCTTATCTGTAGCAGTGTACGGTATGTGAATAGGCTACAGCTGGTTTTGCCTTTCATGATAATAAATATTGCATATAGTGCATGTATATGTATAGATTCATTAACTTTTCACCTTTCCCCAGAAGTAGCTCAATATAAATGTTATATAAACATTTGGAAAAGCAAAGTGCGGCCATATAATAACATCTAATAATGGTTCAGCATCAAAATCACTAAATCGTGACTCTCCTTTTCCTTTATTTGTTCCCTGTCATCGCTTGTCTCAACCTCTTTGTTCCACACAGGCACAATAATACCATGTATGTCTAAAAGATTGATATACTAGCAGCCTTATCCAACTGTCAGTGTGCTGTCACGCTTCACTCACAGAGTTCTCCCTTCAGTCGAGCGTTCATCGTGGCTCTCCACTCCAGCGGGCATCCCTCAATAGCTCAACGGGACAAGCGTGCTCCACCACTGCCCACCAGCCATCAGCGTACCGTGTCATATAATGCACTAAGATGGGACAATAACAGACATTTTGATTGTCAAGCGACAAATAACTGAATTTTCATATTGTACAAACGTGCCAGTGGTCATCACATCGTAAGATGAGGACCACTAGACCCAGATACTGCACTGCGCTGGATCTAGCGCGGTACTGTACTAGAGCCGTCTCTTATCAAAGATCCTACAATGCGACAAACTAAAGGATACAACATTGAACTAGTCATGTTATTGAATATAGGTGACACCTACAGGATTAGGTGATCACTTCCACAGCAAACTGCAGTCTGTACTCAATAGCAAACTGTTTCCTATAGAGACCTTGTTTTAAAGAACTCAGGGATGTGTTGTACTGTTACGTGGGAACACACACCCCGTCACAGATGTTTCAGTAATTTGACCCTTGGCATCGCCTGGATGTTTAACAGGATGATGTATGTGCCACAGTGCCACCCTCGTGACACATCACCTCAGCCCTAATTAGACACCGGCCTGTATCACACCACAAGCAGTGTGACTGTCCTGCATCCACTCAGGTCGCAATATGCTAATAACAACGCCATATCTTAAATGCTGTATAGGAAGAGTACCTATTTCAATAGTATGCGATTGCTCAGCAGTTCAAAATGCACAATATACAGTATTAAAATCCATGAAGTAAAAGCGAAATCCAACCGTATGCAGCATTAAAATTGTCTGCTCAGCATTTCAGAGAACACACAGGATAAACTATTGAGCTGACTACTTTTTATAGTTGACAACCGAGCCTCTACACAGTACGTATCCTCCTTTTATTATGAGATAGTTTCACACGCGCCTGCTTCCATCTATAGGCTAGGTCCTTTTATTCAGCAAACACCACTTGCCAACTGCAGTTTAATGGCCTCACATCATTCCAATTTCCAACACTTGCGTTTGAGGACACTGAAGGTCAGAGTCGACTGGTTTACAAAACAGAAATGATGTCACCCCGGGGGTCAAATCTCATTTTACACAATGATTTGTTGCAGAGGAATTTTGGCTAAATGTTAGACAGATTTCAATATTAGTCCAGCCCTTTCTGTTCCTTCCGACATAACTGACACAAACTGGCAATAAAACACGATACATATTCACATGAACATTGACTGTGTTGGAATGTTTTTTTCTGCATAGAAAAATGGGCTACACATGCAGTATAATAATGTACCGTATGCTACAATAATGTATGTTCTATGTACCCTATCTAGCTCTCCTCACAAGTGCTATACTATAATACCGTAAATTTGTCCAGAATATCTATTCTTTCCGATTCTCAGATAAACGGACACACAGGGTTCTCATTCCTAATAGGTGAAGATTTGTTTTCTGTTTGTTTAGGCTCAGCTGCGACTGTCAAACAAAGCACTTCAATAATTAACTATGCAGTCTTATATACTGACCCTGAAAAAGGCTAACTTTGTCTCCTGACAGGAATATATTACTGCATTCCTATTATTACCAGCGAGGCCATGGGGTTTTCATCTTCTGTAGTCATTGAAGAGGTTTTAAAATGATAGTAGCACCAGTCTGGCGGGTACATTAATAAGAGATACTGATGCCTTGCGATGCTGTGGCCTTTTGCCTGTCACTGGATGGACTTGACTGTCTTCTCACCAAGCGCTGATGAATATCTTATATCTTCTCCATCACACAAGTTTCAACAATGTTAAAGGTGCTATTTTCCATCTATAAACAGAGCAGTACAGCATGGAGCCTCAGCTATCGCTACAGCAGAAGCTAAATAGAAGAGTATGAATTGGTTTACACATGTACAGGTAATGCATGAATAGCAACACAACATACATACAGTACACCATTTTTTACTAGGTTTATTTGATATGCCATGCAAAAATCAGGCACATTATAATTTTTTCTCTTTTTATAAATATTATTTGCCAGTTGGTTGTCAAATTATTTAAATAAGCCTTATAGCTTATTAGTGTTCTGTTCTCTTAAATATTAATACAGAAGGTGTGCTGTGTGTGTGTGTGTGTGTGTGGGCGTTCTCGTGCGTGTGTTTGCTAAGCAGAATTCAATAGTGTGCATGTGCGCACAAATGCATACAATTGCATCTGTGTTATCATGAATGTTAGCAAATATATTTGTGTAAACGTGAGGTTGTTGCTTCATCATTACACAGAGGCACAGATATATGGAGGACCAGGACTGCCATAAAAATAAAAAAAAATAGATAAAAGTATAAATAGATAAAGAAAAGTATAAATAATTAAATAAATATAAAAAATTTGAAAAAATAATTAAATTTTTGTATTAAAAAAGGCTATTTCTGTATTTTTACATTTATTTATTTATTTATTTATTTGTGCATTTCTACATTTATTTATTTCATTATTTTTACATACATTTATTTATTCTTACATTTATTTATTTATACATTATTTTATTTATTTATTTATTTATTTCTGTATTTCTGTATTTCTACATTTATTTATTTATTT
>JAODUK010022333.1:0-19151 GCA_027564635.1 Typhlichthys eigenmanni
CGCCCTTGACTTGGACCCCCCCCCCCCCCCCCACACACACACACACACACACGCACACACACACACACGCACGCACACACACACGCACACACAAACACCTCCAGCCCCACATCCTGCTAACGAGTCAGTCACAAGGAGAGGTGCTTTTAACTGAGAATAAGTAGCCTATCCATTCAATATTATTATGGCTACAAATTATAATGGCTGTGTTGTGTAAACTTTACTTTACAAACTCCAAAGACATGCATGTGCGTGTCGCTCCCTTTACGCGAGATCGCTATGGAGAACGTCATTATTAAACACTTGATTTTTACCTTTAAACAGACAGCAATAAGTAGAAGTCCATTCGTCCACAAAAGGCTCCGTGTCATCTCTGAAGCTGACATCGCCACTAGATGATGCACAAGTCTGTAGTTTATGGTTGTCTGGGGCGATGTCGCTCCGCTTCCCACTGTTGCCAATTACAAAAACCGAGAAAAAAAATGCACGAAGACTACATGATACTTCACGGTGGCGTCCAAATATTTGTGCCCTCGCAAACACGTTGTTGCTAAATATATGTTTGCATGCCAACCGCGCGTCAGGATTCAAGGGGCTCACCCACCTTACATTTCTTAAAGAAACACTCTCCCACCCAGAGCCTTTACGCGCCCCTGCGCCACAGACAGATGGAGTATCTAAATGGGTGCTGCGGGACGACGTATTTTGTTCATTTCATATCAGAAGCAGTTTGCCGGATTCAATTTGGTGGGAAATGTGTTATGGTTATGTGGTGTTTACATTTACGAATGACATCGAGGAACCAGTTGTGAAATTAGGGCAAATATAATTAATTAAAGATGAATTCTTACATAGGAGGAAGCGTTCCAAACTGTATGCATAAATGAGATATCACTGAAGATTCTTCCACTTTTCACCCCACAGTTGATACAATATTCACATTCTAGAAGAAATTGCCACACACAAGTGCATGCATGCATGCGTGTGTGCTTGTGTGCGTGTGTGTGTGGCAACTGTCATTGAGAAGTAACCTATGGTCCTGTAATGGTCTATTCCTCATTTCCTCATCTCAAACTACAAGACATTGACATTCCTTGCTTAGAGCTTAGAGCACAGGAGTGAGGCAGGCATTATGGCTTGCCTTCTGCTCTTGAAGCTGTCCAGAGCCCCGATAATAACCCTGTTTGTAGAAAATGTCATCTGTCCTTAGCCGAGTTCAATGAGCTGAGCATGATGCCCTTTCAGAGACACACAATAGCGGAGGTATGCGCGGTATGAGCTACCTGAATTGCTGTCTGACACGCAGGCTTGAATTCAGCTTAATCTCTATTAACACGCAACCACAGGAATGTAAATGTTATTCCCCCAGAAGGGGGGGGGGGGGAAATCTCTACCTAAGGAGTGAGGTGGATGTTGAAAACATGTCCTTTTCACCTTAGGAGGGAGGGGGCCTAAACATATTAATACATACCCCCCAGAATGTAAATTCCCTCCTGGCTTGTGCTGCTCATTAGAGAGAGAAAAAAAATTCTAATGTCTTTGAACGGACAAAGAATCTGGCCTCTTCTTGTTGAACTTTGACCCCACACTCCGGCCCCCTGACTCGAGGCCACGGACGATCCCCACAAGGCAAAATGCATCAGATTAGTCTCAGAGACATGAATAGTTTACATTCACAGCGACTGGTGGGGCATAGCTAATCCGCAGTCGCTCTGTTACAAACGGTTTTCTCCTTGATGGACTCCACGCTCAGAGAGAACACTTGTTCTTCGGAGCCCATAAGCGCCATTGCAACATTACTGCCACCACCACTCTCCCCCAGCATAAATGTATTTTTAGCATTTCTACTAAGCTTAAATAGCATCAGTCAGATGTTTGCTTAGCAGATCTGGTGGGGGGCTTTCCCGTGCATTATGACAAACAAGGGGTTGAGGCAGGAGCAACTGTGGCTGAGATGAGTTATTTGTTTGAATGATGACAGGCTATATTGTCTGATGGCAACGTTTAACACTTTAAGCACTTTACTGTTCGGAGGCTGTGTCTGTTGAGATCATCTTTTAAGCACGTGAAAATGTGACAAGAGTGTGTGTGTGTGTGTGTGCGTGTGTGCGTGTGTGCGTGTGTGTTTGTGTGTGTTGATTATGTTGAAGTTATTATGCACTGGGACAATTTTCTGGTGCATGTGTAAACACCCTCTATGTCTAACCTAGCTGTCTTCCTTTAGTTAAGAGCAAACAGTTATTTGATCAATGATACTTGGCTTGAGAATAAACGCACTGTTTTGCAAATTACCACGTGTGTTGATAGAGAGGCTAGGTATTAGCCAGATACCCAGCTTGGGAAAAGTGCCTTGATGGAGCGTTACACCACAAGGAGTTTGTTTTTGCATCTGCCCTGGTTAGCAAGTGTTTAAAAAGGCCATTGACTCATTCAGAAAAGGCCACTTGCATCTGCAACATCATTTATTGTAAAAACTTCTCCAGGTTCCCCCATGTCCTTGTTAGCTTGGCATACGTTGTTACATTATTTGGCTGCTTCTCTCATCTGTCTCTGATTGCCTTTAGCACTATGTGGAATTTGGCAAGCAATCTGTGTGTGCTAGTGTGTGGGTGTGTGTCTGTTTACGCGTGTCGCCTTATGCTTTGAGGCTCTGGAGGATACGCTCTAGCTCTTGGTGATCTTGTCACTACTGAGCCACAGCATCCAAAGAATGCCAAGCTAAAGGGCACTGGGCACTGTGGCCTCACAGCACGAATGTCATCTCAGCATTTCTGTGTGGAGTTTGCATGTTCTTCCCGTGTCTGCGTGGGTTTCCTCCTGGTGCTCCGGTTTCCCCCACTGTCAAAAACATGTTAGGTTAACTCTCCAGTCAGTGTCATGTGACCAGTGACACTGGTTTAAATCAGGAGTTGGTCCCCGGGCGCTGCACAGCAGCTGCCCACTGCTCCCTTGAGGGATGGGTTAAATGCAAAGGATGAATTTCGTTACATGTATGTGTATGTGACAATAAAAATAAAAAAACACCTTTCAAGATGGTAACCTGTCCACAGTGATCCGTTACAGCTTTAGAGTCGCATTCTGCCAGGCACGTTGTGTCCACACAACACCCCCTATTCAAAATAAACAAGGGAACTATAGCTAAAATAGCTAATCCAGCTAAACACTCAATTACAGTAAGTGGATCTAAACAGTTTTTTAACAGACCATTTTTGAGAAAGCCCCTTTAACTCTAGTCATTGACTACTGAAACTGATCAAAGCCAATTAACAAAACGTGTGCTTTACCATTCATGGATTTAATTTGGGTCACCTGAAGTAAAAAAGGCCTTCAAAGAGCATTTCATTACTGCTAAATATTCGCTTGAATTGACATTGCAACAACTATTTATGTTTTGTGGGTATGGGTATGGAACATCTACTGTGCAAATAAACAACAATTAAAACATTTAATATAACACATTTCCACACTATAGAGAATGGGAATTTTTTGCAAACAGATTATCTGAACCAGGGCTAGTCAATGTAGAAGATCACAGGCTGACATTTTTGAATTTGCTGTGGTTTCATCCTCAACATCCATTGATGTTACAGTCTTACTGACATGTTTGAAGTTCTCATTGGTTCATTTGAGTTTATAATGAGCATTGATACCTTACAAGTCAGTTGCTGAAAGCAGGTGTGACCTTTCAGGTATACACTGCATAGAAAATAAGAGTAAATCCTCTTTGAGGAATTAGATGCTTTGTGTCATAGAATACCATTAGCAGGCAGAAGCCAATCAGAGGTGAACTATATATCCTATATGCAGGGTTTGGTAGGTTATTCTTAAATGTAGTCCATTACAGTTACTAGTTACCAGACTAAAATTATAATCAGTAATGTAATATTTGGATTACTTAAATTTAGTAACATAATCAGATTACTTTTGGATTACTTCACCCCCAAAAAGTGTTCTTTAAAATACCATCCAAAGAGACTTACTGCATTGGCACGTCAAATCTTTGTATTGTTGTTGTCCGTTTATGTTGCTCAGGGGATTAGATTAAAGTAGGATTTTATTTCAGTTATTGATTGACATTAATGAAAGTTTAATAAGAGAACAGACTATTCTTTCAGGCATTTTTCTTCTGGAAACGTTCCTTTAAAATATGAAAGGACATTTTTTTTAGAAAAAATGTAATCTGATTACACTATTTTAGCTGGTAATGTAATGCATTACAGTTACAGTTTACAGTTTTTTTTAGCTACTCCAGCTACCTCAAAGCTGCTCATGCTTGGGTAGAACACACTGTAAACTTCACCTGCAGTGTACTTATTACTGATGTTATCATGTTGGATGATATTTTCTATTATTAATATTTCAGATTCCATGATTACTTTATTTCCAGGAAAGTCCCACCCCCAAAAAGTAATTGCATTTTATTTGATTTCCAAAGGTCAGGAACCACTTGGCATCTCAGGCCAAGAGACCTCACAGTGGAGTTACCCACACAGACCACCTGCATAGGGATTCCTTCAACAGGGCCTGTGTATTATTCTGTCCGTGTGTGTGAGGGATAGCATGCAGAAAGGAACAAACATGTAGCGTTATGATTGACAGTTTGGCTAGGGAGCCTAGCCTATATAGCTATCCCACGTTTAAGATAGCATGGCTCAGGTACAGTTCGGCTGTACATGCCAGACTTTCTGCCAGAGCCACTGCAAGTGAAACAGGCCCCGGAGAGAGAGCAGAATCGAAACGTTGTTCTTGGATAGCATGCGCCCCCGAAGACTTAGCGAACACATCCAAAACAAAGAGATTGTCTGTGTAGGTGCCCAAATAGCAAACCCACGCATACATGCACACTTGCACACATAGGCGCACTCTCTCTCTCTCTCTCTCACACACACACTGGGGTGAACAGAAACTTTTTATTTAATTGTATTCCTTCTAAGTGCCTATTTAAGCAGCTGTTTTCTGTAAACACCGGCCTGAACATTTGGTTTCAGGTCATTCTCAATTATATCATAATTACTAGGACTCTGGTCTGGTTGTCAGCAAAACATAGCTTCAAATAGCTTCTCTGCTGCCAGAGCAAACAACCGGCCGCTAATACCGGCACGGCTCCGTGAAAATGGCTTGCCAGCCTCTGAGGGGGCCTGTGATGGCATATTGTCAAAACACTACAGGGTCATGGGGGAGAAGTGTTGGAACCACACAGCCAAAGAGCCTGACAAGGTTCCACATCCTCTGAACCATCATCCATCTGAACACCTTATATGTGGAGTCAGCGACCGTACGTTAATTACACTTCTTGCCAACCTTGGTGAATATCTATTCACGGTCCGCTAACTCTCCCTTCAGAATAGTAGGGTGTTCCCACATAAGCTCTACCACACACATTGGAAACACGCTGCAAAGGCTAGGATATTGTTTTGTGGTGCGGTCTGCACCACTTTGGTTGTGTTTGTGTTTACAGAGCCAGGGCCTTTTTCTTTTTTCAGCACAGGCACAGAATACGCAGCTAGTGGATTGTGAGGAGATATTCACTGAATGTGACAAAAGTGTATTAGACATTTACATTTAGCTTACAATCATTGACTCGTAATACCTTTTAGTATTTAATTTAATGTCTTTATTTTTTTGCTTACACTTCCAGTGTATTGTGGATAGTCATCCAGTATTAAGATGCTTAATTCTTTATTTGAGGATTACACCCAACAGGTGCATAGAGTTCGGATACACTTAACCCTGGCTTTATATTTAAATCCTTATAAATATTTGCTGAAGGCTGAAGTAATTGTTATTTTAAGAGAATGGTTATTTAATTTAATTATTTTCCACAAAGTTTACCTCTCTGAGGTTGCAAATTAGGTTTTAAATGAACAAGAACACAGGCTTCTTTAAAAACGTGTTCGCTGTGATCGTAACACCTGAAACATAGGCCTTCCTGATATATTACTTTTATCATCAGTTAGTTATTGACCAGGTGTAGCTCATAATACTAACTGTATAGAGAATGTTTCATTTAGTGTTTGTGTTGGGTAGATTATTTATTTGTTGTAATAATGGTTCTTGGCAATTCATATTATACCATTGGAAAGCCTGATTATTTTCCTTTTAAACAGTGCCACATTTGTAGGGAACATGCATATTTTGGATGAGCAGCAGAGCTGAGCGCGCTCTCTGACAATGCCAAACAGCTTTTCTCTGCTGTTGACTCTTGTTTGGTGGATTGGATGATTTAAGTGTGAAGAAACAAGACATATTGGCAATTTAACAATGTATTAATGTAACAATTCGGAGCATCAGTAGCATGTGGAAGAACCATACACAGCCATAACAACCTGGCATCTCATCCTCATGCTGGTCACCAGCCTGGTCACACACACTGCGGTGGGATGGCATCCCATTCTTCAACCAGCATTAGTCACAGGTCGGCCAACGTGGTTGTGTTTGTCAATCTGGCACGAACAGCAGGCCCAAGCTGATCCCGCAAGTGTTCACAAATGTCCTTACTTTTTGTGCGTAGAATTAGTTAAGCAGCAAATACATTATCAGTGATGGTGCACTGCTAGCCTAACAGGCCTAGAGTATAACTATGAGCTACAGCTGTGTTTTGCCTGCTCCGTGACACCTCTGTGAAAATGGCCCATTTCATCTCATTAATTGCCAACAGACCATGCGATAACATGCAGTGTTTGTTTGGGAAACAGATGCGGGCCTGTATCTGTGAGAGTTGTCAAAGGTGAAAGGTTCAACTAACAGCTACGTTTCAACACACACTCATATAACTTCAATGGGCTTTGCTTCACTGAATTGTGCATATAATAATATGAATGCACTGCTTTATCAAGTATATCCGTATAGTCTACATCCAGGGTAAGTCTTAAAGCTATGGTGTGTGATATATATTTGGAAAGAAAAACAACATCACAGGCTGTGATGGTGTTGTTTATTGTTTGCCATTTAAAAGTAGCCTATGTCATTTGCTGGCCTCATATTACAGTCAATGTATGCCTACAGGCTTAAATAAGACATATGTAGGCTACTGTAACTTTACAGCCACACTATAGGACCTATGTCTTAGTCATTGATGTGTAGACCAATGCTTTCCTTGTTCATGTTAAATACCTGCCAAATAACAGTGACTGTGATCACTAACCATGAAATTCCTTTCTTTAATTAGACACCTACAGTTTTCCAATTGAATCGTGGAATCTGAAATATTACATTATGATTAGTTATATATTATAGGCCTACACACTATGATTTGATCTTGGGTGCCATCTGGAGGTCAGCATGACAAAGGGCACAAGAAAATTACCAACAACTAATATAGTCGCCTATCAAAAACAGAAACTAGCTGTAGGCTATATTAACTCAAATACTTTGTATAAACTACCAACCACATATGTAAACTATAAAGTAAGCCGGTGATTAGGTGTCTTTTCTTCCTTCTTCAATTGAACAGCTCTTCTGTCCAGATCGTTTTTACTAAAATGAAAATGAAACCACCCCATCTAGCGGCCATTAACAGCGAAGCACAAAATGTTTTTAAATATATGAAGCTCAAGATGCCTAGCAAGTGTGTGCGTCATGTTTAGGGCTGTAGGATATTGCTATATATCTCTCCTCTTCATCCTTCCTGAGGAAACCAAAAATGAGGAAACCAAAAATGAGATTAACCTTGATTTATCATTTTTAGTGTCTTGTAAATGTGTGGTAAATGTATTTGCTCATCATTTACCACTTTTAAAGTAGTTTATCTATGAAAATTTAACTATGGGACTTTGTCAATGTACTGTGGTGCAATTATTTTGCAGCACGATTGTTTCCAGAGACTGATGGAATGTCTTGCCAGCAAAATCAGCAGTAATATGTGAAAATGACATCTTTAACAGGGAATATAAACTGCTTTTGTGGTAATATACATTTGAAACATTAAAGATTAAAATGTCATCCAAGTCAAGTGACTTCCTTCAAATTCTGTATGTTGTCAATAAACATGTAGAGAATATGGTCAGATGTACAGATCACAAAATATAACTTCAGTGTGCATTTCATAGAACTATATAATAACGGTTTTTATTACCAAAATGTAAATTTCGGTAATCTAATCTTTTATGGACTAGACTCAGATTCAGACACTCTGGAGTTAGGAAATTCCATTGTAGCTGTCAAATGTGTTTCTGTACGTAACACTCAGCTGTATCTATGTGTCCACGCATGTATACGGTCATTAACTCGCTAACTTCTGTCCTGTGAACATTGACAATTTGTCTTTCACAAGCAAACATATCAGAGCGGTAAACACATCACAGACATGTCAAAGTCATAAAAAAGCACATTTAATAGCACTTAATGTCCTAACAATCATTTAGTTCAAAAGGGTCAATTTAGTCAGTGTTAACAAGGAGTTGCACTCTAAAAACACTGAATAGTTTCACTTGATGCTACATGCATGTGTGCAGTGATACAGCTGCTATTGGTTCTGGGATAGTGACTCCATCTCAGTTTCAATGGGAGTTAGCTGCTGACTAGTAGGCAGACTTGCAGACGGACTGGGAGAGCGCTGGGACGAGGTTTCTGGCACTTGTTTGGACGGCTCCATCCGGGGATAGAAGGGCCCCACCAGCCAGTTGAGTGGCGTGTTGTTGACCAGGTAGTCCATGACGACGTCAAGGGAACCCTTCATCCGGCCCAGCTGGGTTTTGGTGGCGGAGAGCACACTGTCGGGCAGATCTCTGAAGGACGCCGCCTTGCCGAAGCTGGAGTACACCTGGAGAGCTGCCTGGCTGAGGAACAGCGCCTCCTGCTGGATGTGGCTGGGAAGACCCTGCAGGCCAGACACCAGGCCCAGGCAGGTGGTCTGGAGCCCCTGGGTGAGGGTGTGAGCGAGGGCCAGGGTGCGAGACTCGATAACCTGAGAGGATGGTTCAGAAGGCCTGCGTTACCTCTCATCTCCACTCTACTGCACTGAGCATCCACTTTTCACTCCATTAACAAGAGCAGTTAAAAACTAATAAGGCAGTATACGACTCATCTTCCCTTGTGGATTGACACCGCATTGCATATTTAACCAGGTACACTCCTTGATTACGTTGTTACGCTTCCGAAACCCTGATATATTATTTTTTTAACTTAACTTACTATACTTTATCCTTTTAGCTGTTTATATGTTTAAACTGTGTATAAGGTGAGTGGTGGGGAGGTGTAGAGAGCAGTGCAAGCCACCCACTTTTATGGCGCTGGTTTTCAACCACAAAAGCAATGCTGCGTACACAAATCGTGGAGTACACATTAATTTTTGTCTTCCTCAAAGTCTTAAGCCCTGTCAAAATACGTAGTATGGCCTACTACGTACTTAAAAATGTACCGCATATCTAATATTAAATGTACGTATTAACAGTGTGGAGATGGGAGAAGCTTGCGTCCTACTGCCAGCATACTTGGTGGACTGCCACAATCCCAGTGAAAGTGACTGTTAATAACCCAGGAAGAAGAAGCTTCCTTCTGTCTTTAAAGACGAGGGATTTATATAGAATATTCAACAAATGTGTGTTGAATGTCACTGTAAAACATGTTCCTAAAAGAAATATAAAAACACATGTATATTTTAGTTTCCACTATCAAAGACAGCATGGTGCAAAGCATTGTGGGGCAGTTTCAGTCCTCTAGTGTAGTACGCACTTTAAATTCTCTAGTACACAGGATTTCAATCTCATCCTAAACTACTAATCACGTAACTACCGGTAAGTACTGCAATACCGCATACTCAACGTGCAAGCTATTAGTATGTAGCATAGAGAATTCAGGCAGGGCTAGTGCCACCTCCATGTACCTCTGTTTCATGGTCATTCCTCTCCTGGTTTGAACCACTGTGCCTCCAATCCACCAAGGAGTTCAGCTTGTCATACACTTTCTGTCTGGCTACATTCATCCTGGCATGCTGAATCTGTTGAAAAATAACAATGATAATATTAAAAATTATCAGCTGTTACTTCAAACATACTTTGTCGAGTTCTACTCATTGTTTGTCACAATCATTTAGCTGTCGCTTTAACCCAAAGACTGCCTACAATTCAAATATTAAAGACTTTTTACAAGTAGTCCGGGCTAAAGGTGAGATAGTGATGCTTTTACAGTAGATAAAACCTACCAGGTCGACAGTGTTGTTGAGCTGAGATATGGACTCTTGGCTACGCTGCTTGGCGTCTTCTACTTTGGCCATGGCCTTTGCGTACGCCCTCTTGCGGAGCTTGACGGATAGGGAACCCAGGCGGATGTAGTAGCTCGGCTCTTTCTTGTCGAAACCACAAACATTTTTGGCTTCCAGCTCTGTCACAGGATTGACAAGAGTTTAGGTATGTGTACAGCACGACTTTAAGAAAAAGAAAAACTGTAACTAGCAACTAGTCCAACTATATAACTAGAGGATCGGGATTTTGGACATTCTTAATGTGGCTGGAGGCTGTCCAGACATGAATAATGCAGCCGTTATTGACATAACACCCCACACAATAAGTCTATTGATGGTAAAGTTGGGTTTAAAAATATTAGCCTTGCTGGACGTCCACCAAACTCAAACAACAAAGCTTCATTTGTTGATGGAGAATGCTGGGCCCCCTAATGCAAGCTTGGTTTAGAGCCTGATCTCTAAAACTGTTGTTTTTTTCTTCTTCATGTATCTGGGCTCTGCTCCAACATCAACATCCGGCAAACAGTGCCTGTTAATAACAGATCACTTGTTTACACTCTAATCTCTGAACTGAACTGCCTTCCTTAAAGGCAAAACATTTGCAGTTTGTGGGATTTTAGGAAGAGCCATGTTAATAACTCATCATTCAATAACACATTTATTAACACACACACACACACACTACAAATGCACACACAACATGTATATTCAAACAGTACAGTAGCTTACTGTAAGTAGTTAGCTGTATAACTAGTTAAATAACGCCTATGTCAGCCCATTAGCCAAAGCCCAGATGGACATGCTAACAGTAGCCTACTGTAAGTAGTTAGCTGTATAACTAGCTAAATAACGCCTATGTCAGCCCATTAGCCAAAGCCCAGATGGACATGCTAACAGTGACCCAACAGGGTCAGGAGCTCAGAGCCAGGACCCACCCAGCTCGTCCTCGGTCAGGGGCAGGTACTGGTCCACCAGGCTCTCTGAGGTGCTGAGGGCCGTGTCCACGCCGCTGCTGACCAGCCTGACCACGCGGCTCTCCATCACCGTGCCCACCCTGGCGCTCACGGCCGCCCGGGTCACCTCCACGCCGTCCCGCATGGCGCCCCGCGCCCCGCCCACCACGCCGCTCAGGGCATCCGACACGCTGTCCTTGGCCCCGGCCACGGTGCCCGTCACCGCCTCCCTGGCGCTGGTTACGGCTCCCTTGGCGCTTGCGACAATCTGAAGGCGGGGGGAAGGGGGGGGCAGATACATTTTTGTGGTGTCTGGAAGGCTATGGAGATTGCGACAAAAAAATAAAGCTTAGTCCAGTGATGTGAGTGTGTGTGTTTGTTTGTCGGGAAGGAGTTTAGCAATGAGTCTAATGGCGCTCTGGGAAGTGTTGAGTAAGTGTGACAAAGTCTGGCCCTAAGCTTTGCCACAAGGTCGCTTCAGTCTCTTTCAGGGCTCAGCGACTCATGCCTACCTGCTCAGAAGGCTGGCGGAGAATTGGCAGCTTTCTTTCGATTGTGTCCAGACCTTTACAGGCCAAGATATTGGCAATAGCAACTGTGGGGAACAGACAAGTTGAAAATGATCAGGAAATCTGCTGGTGGGAAGGGGGGGGAGGGGGGAGGGGGGATAAGAGGTCAATGTCAACATATTCAATCGAGCAAAGATACAGTATCAGAGAAGGGAAATGCTGTAAGCGATTATGGTGATTATGGTGAGGACTGGAAACTGGGTGAAAGGTGAGGACAAGGAAGCGCTCGGCTGTGACTCAGACAGTGAGCAACAACACGTCCTGCCTTCAGTTTCATAATAATGAAATCCTTGTTAAACTATAGCGCAAAGAGCGTCGCTTACTTTGGGGTTCCAGCTTGCCGAGGAGGGGCTTGGCGGTGATCAGGGCCACGGAGGTGATTGTACGGACGCCGTTCTCGGCAGCCTCACACATGGACCTGATGTAGGGGTGTGTGTCCTTGGTGTTGGAGTACACACCGCTCACCAGGCCGTAGGTGGAGCTCAGCAAGGGAAGATTTGACATCCTCTCTATTACACTCTGTGGAGGAATTATTTTGGAATGTACTTGTGTTTAACGATATCCAACTTGAAATAATGTTTTTGAGTTGATCTCAAAAAGTCTAAACAACAATTCTAATTGAAAATTACTTCAGATATTATTAACTCAATACAATATATCCTTCCTACATTTTCTTCCATTTATATATAGTATAAATATAGTATAATAGTATAGTATAGTACAAGTATATAGTATATAGGCATAATTTAATAATAATAAACAAAAATAGGCGCTTGTTTTGAGATGTAAAAACAAATAGTCTATCTACAGATGGATATTTACCTGGTTTGAAACGAATTGCAGTGTCGCCATGTCGACTTACAGTTCTATAAAGACATACATATTTTAGTTTGCTTATTGTGTTTACTGTGAACAAAACTAGAAAGACAAATGAGCGGAATAAACAGCAAACATAGCCTACAATCGCTAATGTATACGATTATGATATTATTTCATTTCCTTCTCAAACTTGATACGAGCGCAATAAAGTCAAAGAAACTCGTATGAAATACAAAAATAGCACAGAATGGAAAACAAGGACTCACCGGCGATATTGATGTAGATCGGTGCTGTATGGATAAGTGACTTACTAAGCGAGTCGAGTAAGCGTTGAAATCTTCAGGCTGTATTTATAATCACTTAATATGGAGAGAGGCTGTCTCTAACATGACGTCACATAGGCATTTCTTGTCCAGGCCAAAGGTAACGGGAAATTGTGACATTCCTATCAAGTGACCAAGCACGTCCGTGATACATTTTAGAGGCTTTCTTGTATGTAATGAATTAACTATGTATAAACTCCCACACAAAGAAGATTCTAAAGATTATGCTAATAGCCGCTGCCGCCTGGTCAGGTTGCTGCGTGGGCCTATTATTTGAATTAAACTCTCACATAGGGCCAGAATACCTATGCTTACTTTCATTAATGACGACAAAGACGAGCTCACAAGGTCATCGGCGATAGCCTACTTTTCCAAATGCCAATGGATGTTTTTTGAATAGTCCCACTGGACAACTCCAGTAATCATCATCGTTTGGTAGCCTACTCGGTCTGCATGCAGTGCTCATAGGTGCACACTGCTCACCCCGACGCCATCCACATGCACGTTAAGAAATTGACCGCGCTGGGCCAAGAGGGTGTGGGGTTTGGGGTTCTCCGGGCACATTGAGACGTATAGCATTTTTAACAACACACAAACACCATGTAACCTTTCCCTCTCAAAGCACTCGTACGTGGACGCTGTGTCACTGTGGCAGCGTGGACTATGATCTGATATAAGTCACATAAGCCAGTCACACCATTTTCATTGGAGCGGCCATCCGCAGTGTCCCCGTGGACATATCACACCATGTGCGAGTTGACACCAAAGTACAGGATTAAGGATGATGGCATCGATCATCTAATCGGGAGGGATGTTTACGCAATAATAAACCCGTAACTTAATATACCTGCTATCGCTTTAAAGATAGCGTGACAGTTTGTAGACTTTAAAGTTCAAGCTCAAGAAATATGGTCTGACACAGGTTAATGATAGGCAGGCAGGCCTATCGATTATATATATCTACATGGGCCCCTGTTTACTTTATTGTGTAACGGGGGCTTTCTCTTTCTGCAAGCCCAACTTCAGTTAATGTGTCATAGTAGACTAGTCATGGTTTAACACGGCCGGGCAGAAGTTGCGTGAGCGGCATCAGTTGATGTCATAAGTTTATTTGGGGAGTAGGTAAATGTGGTAAATTACTTTGCATCACATCATTAACAGCAAAACATTTGTTTACATGTAGCACCAGTGTTGGGTAGTAACTAGTTACTACGTAGTGTAATGTTATTACTTTTTTCAGTAACTAGTGTAACGAATTACTTTTTCAAAACGGTAATAATACAATTACTAAGTAATGCTGCATTACTGCGGTACAAGAATCTTATGAATCTTATTTCAGAGGATGCAATGCTTTCACTTTGGCAGATTTTTGACTCCTATGTTATTGTTCCAATAAAGAGGATTAAATTCTAAAAGGAGCTGGCTACACAGGGTGTCGTTTTTTTAAAGGGGCGAGGCAGGGTAGTGATTGTGAAAGTATAATGTAAAAGGAATGAAACTAATTACTTTTAATACCCAGTAAAAAGTACAGTAATACATTACTCTTTGGATTAATAAGTAAATAGTAACTTATTACTATTCCTCAGTAACTTGCCCAACACTGATAAGCACTGTTGGAATTCTGCCGAATAGATTTACTAGAAACGTGTTGCAACGTTCTTACACAGTAATTTTATGGTTGCTATTCTGTAGTGCATATTTATCTTATTTAAACAATGTATCAAATAGCTTGCACCCCTATATTCAATTTCCAGGTCACATGGCCCCTATAAAATAAGATGTAGTCTAATTGCCCTGAAAATTAATATAGGATTATAGCAGTCAGTCTACATAATACGGTATAACTTTATATTGGCAAAACAGCCTGTTTTCAGCAGCATGGTTCCTTTCGGTTTCTATGTAACTGTAATACGTTTGACGGGGCCTTTAGCCTGGCTTCGTCCGAGATATATAAGCGCCCTCCCTGGCCATAAATAGGCATGTCAAAGGACTACAGTGGAAAGAGAAAACTTACAGTAATAATAGGCAACCGTATACGGCTTAATGTGTTTCTGTTTAAAAATAAGAATGGGGTTAAAGCGCCCTCCTCTGGCCAGAAATGGAAATTATATGAGATAGGCCTGTACCTTTTTTTTTACATTTACTTACAGGAAAAACAAAACTTACAGTATGCATTCTCATAAAACATTATAAAATTTTTGGCACGGACTAATAATAGAGACTTTTATAATACAAGTAAACGCTAACTGAAAAGCAAAGGGTTTAAGGCCTGTCTGACTAATAGCTGACATGCTTCAATATACAGTAATATTTGATATCTTTCTCTCCTCTCTTACATGTGATGCTGCAGACATTAAGTTTGTTAAGTGCGTTCAAAATTTGATACAGACTATATGTGTCTTCTATTAAATGGTGTATCTACTATCTCTACAACACAAAAATGCATGGTAACCCAAGGAGTGAAGTGATACAATTCACCCCATAGTCCGGGTTAGATGTAACAAGTGAAATTTTACATTATGATTTATCCTGGGGTAAATTTTAATATTATGAAAAAATTATTATGACAAAAACTTGATATTGAAAGATTTATATTCTTTATCATTATTTCACTCTGTGCTGCAAAATAAATTAAAATGTGTTAAGGTTCCACAATATTATCTCCACAGCTCACTTTTGGAATAGGCTTTACAATCTCAAAGGGTTTACAGGCCGAAATTTCACATAATGTGTCGATATGGAAACAATAATTAGAAATTAAATATAGAAATTCATCACATTGTGCAATAAATAGGAACTAACACATTGTATGAATTAACTATGTGTTTTGTAATGGTCCGTCAAATGTAATATTGACAGATTCCACATGAGGATGTGTCCTAGTCCCAGTCACAAGTGAGGTCCAGGCGCTCACCATCCCGTGAGTCTCACTACCCCTAACACAGGAGACATGGCTGCAGGAAGGCCAGCCACTGCCATTCACACACTGGGACCATGAAAGCATCTCCCCTTGGCAGTATGAGGTGGAGGAGAACACAATACCATGGCACTGAGTCTCCACTCTTCTGTCCTGGCGCCTCAGGGAACGAACGTCCTGCGGCAGTCATGACAGCAGTTTTCCCTTATGAATAACACATAATAAAACCAAAGTTCTTACTTATCCTTTATCTCATATCCCTAATAAAAAGTTTAAATACATGTTCTCTCTCATTGCTCCTCTTAGATCAGCAGTTAGTATTAAAATATCAGTTATTTCTTGGGAATTTAATATAAATTATTAATGTATGTAATGTACTTAATTAATATTAATGAAATTATTATATATATTACATTTATATTAAAATGAATGTAGTGTGGTAATATGTATATAATATGTAATATGTGTATACCTATCGGGGAACCATCACCTTATCGTGGTGGAGAGGTTATCGTGGTGGAGAGGTTTGTGTGTCCCCTGATCTAAACCAGAGCGGGTGTTAGACTTCTGTCACGGACTGTCTAAACACCCTGTTCAAACATAAGGATGAGCATAAGTGTACGTGGTATGAGAGCACCCTAGGCCGAAGATACATGATCGATATTGTGATCGTATCATTTTATTTGAGGCCGCATGTTTTGGACACTCGGGTAAAGAGAGGGGCAGAGCTGCCTACCGACCACCGCCACCTGGTGGTAAGTTGTGTCAAGGTGTCAGGGAAGACTGGACAGACCTGGTAAGCCCAAACCGGTAGTGCGGGTGAACTGGGAACGTCTGGAGGAACCTCCTGTCCGTGAGATCTTCAACTCACACCTCCGGCGGAGCTTCTCTGGCATCTCTGTGGAGGTTGGGGACATTAAACCTGAGTGGGCAATGTTCAAAGCTTCCATTGCTGAAGCTGCGGCAGAGAGCTGTGGTCTCAAGGTCATATGTACCTCAAGGGGCGGTAACCCACGAACATCGTGGTGGACACCGGTGGTCAGGGAAGCAGTCCGACTGAAGAAGGAGGCCTTTCCGGATTGTTGGAAAACCATGCGTTACCTCAGGAGGGGGAAATGGGGAGCCATGCAAGCTGTGCACAGTAAGGATGGGATGCTGTTGACCTCAATTGAAGTGATAATTGGGTGGTTAAAGTAACTACTGAATCCAATAAACATGGCGTCTATGGTAGAGGCAGAGTTGGAGGTTGATGGGGGATTATCGTCAATTACCTTGGTGCAAGTCACTGGGGTAGTCAAAAAACTCAACAGTGGCAAGCCCCGGGGGTTGATGAGATCCATTTAGTAATGATGAAAGCTCTGGGTGTGGAGGGGATGTCTTAGATGACACACCTCTTTAACAATGCGTGGAAGTCTGGGACAGCGCCCAAGGAGTGGCGGTATCACACTTCTCAGCCTCCCTGGTAAAGTCTACTCTAAGGTGCTGGTGTTCCAGGCACGTCTGGCTGGGAGGAAGCCTTGAGGAAGACCCAGGACTAGGTTGAGAGATTATATCTCCACACTGGCCTGGGGATGCCTCGGGATCCCCCAGTCAGAGCTTGTTAATGTGGCTCAGGAAAGGGAAGTTTGGGGTCCCCTGCTGGAACTGCGGCCGCCGCAACCCAATCCCGGATAAGCAGATGAAGATGGATGGATGGACTACCGATCTGCAGGATGGGTATAGTTCTATGGCTCGAAAAGCGTCGTCGCGATGGCGACCAGCTACAACTGCATTGGTACTATCGGCAGTGGAAAAAGACCCGTGCTGAGGCGAGTAGAGTCGAGTTGAGCTGATACTATGCAATGGAAAAGCTCCCTAAAACGAGTAGAGGCGAGGCGATTATAGTCGAGCAGAGCGACCGAGCTACCAGCAGTGGAAAAGCGCCATAAGTGAGACATACAGTAGTGAAGAAAGGAGCTGAAAGGAGCTGTTCAAATCAAAGAAATAGAGTTGTTTGCACAATTTCAATCATACAAACCTTACTGTATTCAAACCCAATGTCACATCGTTGCACTATTAAAAGGAGACCTTTTTATAATGTTGTTGCGGAAGTTGGGTGGGGGAAGATGAAGTCCTGAAGCGCCACGATCACCTTTGCCCAGACACTAATGCGGTCCTTTGACATAGATAAAACAATGCTTCTGACAAGTTTCATGAACAGGCTCTCATGTATCTCATGCATGTAACACCATAGCACCTAACCACAGGAACATTTATTCCAACCACACACAGCTAAAGTTAAACAAAATACAGAAGAATACCTGTACCGCTTACTGAAAGGCACAAAGCTTTCAATTCAATCATTTGTGAAACAAGAGTTTTCACGACAAAGTAGTTTAAAAGGTTAAATGCTATTGTAAGAATTAACACAGGAATTTAAAAGTAGAAGCATGTTGCGTTAAGAACAGTTAAAACCATTTATATATAAAACTAAAAACTAGTTCAGAAGTATCAGAAGTGCAAATGGATAGGCTGAGATATGTGTATTATTCCATAATGCTACTTCAATTAAATATATAGATAGCCTAATAAGTTTGCAAAATCTTGTCTCACCTTTCACAGCCAACTAGCTCAACTGATACTCTAAACCACGGAGAAACCATCAGACCAGTTCACTGCAGGAATGTTCATCTGTCACATTAACTCCGTGAGGGAATCATTCTTAAAAAAATAAAGATTATAATTATATGCAGCTGCAAACAATGCCAAACTTCTCTCCCCAAAAATATTGTTTTGTAGTTATAGCATTTTAACTGCATTTTATTTTATATAATAATAATCATGCATTTTAGGCACATTTCAATGCACAATGAAATCATAAAAAATGGCTACAACACATGTAGCCTTTATGAAGCCATCAATAATTACAAAACAAATTGATAAAATAATGTTTATAGCAATGCAGCATCCATAAATAATTAATTAACAATAGCCTACATGTAGAATATGCAATAATAAAACACATCACACCATTCTTGTTTAAGGATTGCATTTCTATCCCACACTACATAAACAAAACAACGAGCAATGTGACAGACAGTTCACGTCAGGTTAACCAAATGACAGTTCTCCAGGGCTGGACTGACCAGAACAGGAGCATAATGCTTGCATGTTGTCACTATCAGGGGCATTCTCCATAATGACAGCTGCATTGTCTGATGTCTAGAACAGACGCTGGGTTTGGACATGGAAGTGTGAGAAAGACAGGACATGTCACTAAGCATTATTCTAAAATGTATTATTTGCCGTTTTAATAACGACAAAAACAAAGAACCAAAGAAATATACATCAATAAAGGTATATACGAAAACTCACTGCATCTAACTTTTTGTAATGAAACATCAGTTGACT
>JAODUK010022342.1:0-25109 GCA_027564635.1 Typhlichthys eigenmanni
CTGTTTTGCTGTAATAGCTTTCTATGGTGTTTTGTCCTACCTAGTTACAGTAACTAGATAGGACAAGTGAAAGGGGCGGGGCTTGGGAAAGGTCAATTAGGAAGCCGCTTTAGAAGCGTTGTTATTGTTGACGTTATCTGGAAAGAGAATAAACGTTAGGGGACTATTTATAGGCAGTGCCCCTGCTGCAAATTACATTAAGAAACCACGTGCATAAGTGCAGCTAAGGCTGCTAAGAAGTTGTGAGGGTGTTTGGAGATCTACATACTACATATTTGCCCAACGTGCAAAATATCGTAACACTAATGTTTTATCAAAACGCTAGATCTTAGGCTTAGGTTTCCACAAACACGCAAAACAAACTTGCCTGTTGCCTCAACATCAGACAAGCAACAATCTCGCCTAAAGCATTAGAGCTGGACCACATCTCAAAGAAGACAGCAGAGTGCGCAAACCATATGTTAAATGTTGCCATAGGAACGAAACTCCTAGTTTGAAGAGGTCCGTCAATGTCAGTCGTCCCGATCACATTTCACATTCACATTTCTCCTCTATAATGCAATGTTGAAATCAAGATGAATATTTTCACCCTGTATCTCACTCTCTGGCGCTGCTCTGTGCTCTCATCATGGCAGATGTCACTCTGACGCATGCATGCAAAGTATAGCCGTCTCCCACTCCACAGCAATACTACCCGTTACAACTAATAAGCTAGCCTAGCTGTTGTAGCCTAAATGTAATCAGCGTCAGGTCCATTGATCTAAAACTGTATATTTAGTCCACTGATATTCAGTTTAATTTATCTTAATTCTCTACAGCCTAATAATATTGCACCACCCTACTGTACTGGTGGGTAAGCTACAGTACGGTAGCCTACAATTTGTTTGGCGTAAGCTCAGCCTGCTACTCACAATCAAGTCACAACATGGCAGGTTAACTCACAGTTGGGGTATTCTGAATTTGTCGAATGATGTTCAAATCTTTGAACCCCCCTCCCCCTTCCTCCTCTATTCAATTTCAAAATATGATTGCTAATGAATCATTCACGCCCACATTCACTTGGAAGATACTGACGTGGGGCAATCAACTAGCTCACTGATGGGCCCAGACCATACCACAAAATTTAGGAATATTCTGCGTAGCAACTATCACAAGAAAACATTTGATTGGTTAATTTTCCCTCGTTTGCTTTCATGTAGTGCAAAAAAACACTGTTTTAGAGTCAGTCTGCTGCTTATTAACGTTACACTGTAACTCAGAATCAAAATTATTTTATTGTTTAGTTTACTAAATCAATAAAATATATATTATGCTGGGCCTTCACTGAATACCTTGATAATAACCCTGTGATAATAAGCAAATATGCTGTATAGTGTACTCTATAGGCACAGTTGGTACAGACCTTTTTACAGAATCTCTGACATCAGCAGAACATAATTCTGGGGATGTATTCTATAAGCCTCGCTTGAAGTCTGTCAGTATGCTAGCTAGTTGCTTTGCCCACAGTCCAGGGTCAAATATTCTTCACCGGCTGGAAAATATGGTGGGCTGGGTTGTGGGCGGCTGTTGGATGGGTGGGTGGTACTCATTGGAGAATAAAGTGTCCATTTGCCGGCCCAGGGGTTAGTGTTAGGGTTACATAGCCTGCAGATACGATACACCCACTCTTATCCGAGTCCTGTTCTGTTTGTTGTGCTACCTCCGAGTACATGCTGAATATTTCACTACTGCCGTTTCTTATTCTCTTTCTTCTCCACCCTCCGCCTAACTCTGTCTTTCCTCTCACTCCTCCGCTAACCTTTCCCCGGACTCTCCGTCTGCCGACGGCGCGAAGCCGTCAGCGCCCTGTCGCTGTCGTTACGGCGGCAGAAGCGGGACTCGCTGTCGCCCCTGGAGGAGGACGACGTGCGCGAGAACATCATCACCTACGATGACGAGGGTGGGGGCGAGGCGGACACGGCCGCCTTCGACATGGCCGCACTCCAGAGCGCCCCCCACAGCTCGCGCACCCGCGGGTACCGCACCCTGGACAGCAGGAATGTGTGAGTGTTGATGCAGGTGCTGGTGGATTGAGCTGTGTTTTATATGGCGGTGTAATGACTTGTTTGCTGTCTATACTTTGCTGTACCTTCCACTGAGAATGTGTTACAGTATGTATTTAACAATATCTCCAAACTACTGTATGTGTGTGTGTGTGTTTGCTTTCCAGTGTGATGGAACACTGCTATGTAGGCAAAATAGTATAGTATCGCTTTGCTATACTGTATCTTCCATTAAGAATGTGGCAAGCAAAAACAATGTGTTTGTTTTGATAACAGTATGATAACTACAGTATGTTAATGTGTGTGTGTGTATGTGTGTGTGTGTGCAGTATGTTGATGGAAATTGCCAGGTAGGCAAAACAGTGTGTGTGTACAGTGCACGCTACTGTGTGTGGTTAATTACTGTGCATCAAACCGCATAGGTTGTCCTTCTAGATAGATGGAAAGGATTCCTGTCATCTTCCCCGCAGCTCTTGAGTACAGTTAATGAGCAAGACTGGCAGGTTGACGTCAGTCACTGATCAAAACGCTATTGGAGACCATAGGTTATCGGCTCTGTTGTCCCAGCGGACCATTTTGTCTTACTCTGTGTGTGTTTAACCCTGCAGCCCCCGCTCATGTTTTGTTACATCTGTTGTGGGTCTAACGCTGCTTTGATTCAGCTAAACACTGTGGACTATTGGCCTAATTAGCTATGATTAAGTATTTCACGCCTTATGGAGAGAGTATAATACATTTCAAGGGCTAGTTTTTACTTAAACACACAAGGGGCTTATTTCACACTAAATATGTGGAGGATTGTGTACTTATGTGTCTGAACCGCTTTAACATTACAAAAATCAATCATTTATTGCAGTAAAATGTGTAGAGTGGCTAGGCAGTACTTCATCTTATTGAGTGTATTAGTCCATCTCAAACATAATCAGGCATCATTTCAGACTATGAGGGGTACTTATGTAATTCATACACTAATGAATGTACTTCCTCTAAAAGGATGTTTTTTTTTCACATTTTTATCGTTAAGTAAATCGCTTTTTGCTGTTCTGTACCATCTTTTGTTTTTATTCTGTTGGCAAACAAGTGAGGCTGTACTGTATGTCCTGTTTCCTTCCCGGAAACACTACAGATCACTCCAAACCAAGAGATTCAATCAGAGCTTTTTCCCCTAGTGCAATACGCACCTTGAATGGACTCAGGCATGCAAAATGAATGTCCTCTGTATGTGCAATCATTTTATATTATATTATATATATATATTTAATTTTTTGCCAGACCGCAATATGAGCAAATGTCGCGTACTGACTGAATGAAAGTGCATGTGCTACATTCTAGAGTAGATGGCGGTAATGCACCACGTAGACAGTAGGTGGCAGTAACAGCGGATACCAACTTCTGTGGGGTTTCACAGAACAACCTTGCATGATAAACTTTGTCCTGTGGTGTTGGCTCATGCCCGCAGCCGTCTAGAAGCTAGGCTTTTCCGGTTTTTAATGAATTAATTACATTTATTAATACATTTGTGTATATGTGTGCAAACATGGTTGAAGCCTATACAGTATATTATAGATGAATGTGTTGATGAATGCATGTATGTGTGACATTACTGTGGTCATGTGTTACAGACGTTACAGCCACCACGCCCAGGACAAGGCACGTGCCTACAGCTGGGCTCAGAACCCGGGCATGGACCCCGGCTGCCCGGGGCCCAGCGGCGCCCTCTACGGCCGCCTGTGCTACAGCAGCCACACGCTGCCCGTGCTCCGACGCGGCCCGGGGGTCCAGCTGGAGCCGGGCCTGGCCGAGCTGGCATACCGCTACCCGGCCGCCGGGGGTCAGCCGGACCACTCCCTGGTCATCCAGAATCAGGCCGTGGTGGGAACCATTGAGACCGGCGCCGGCGTCTACCTGGGCCAGGCGGGGGGCACGCAGAGCGGTGGAGTCAGCACGTCCGACGGGGGCACGCCGCGCACCAACGACAGCCAGGAGAGAGGAGGGGTGGCGGGCACGGAAGGCAGCAGCGAGGACAAGATGAGCCACAGCCAGGAAGGAGACTGGGTGAGAATGTACTGACGACCTTATGGCCGACCACAGGTATTTATAGGCCTCCCACACTGGCAAAGGTCATAGCACGTAGAGGCTTCACATCTACATTTCAAATATGCTGCAACAACTTTGTTATTCATCAGACGAGTAAATGAATAAGTAATGTATGAAGGCGGACACTCAATTCTAATATGTCCAAAGTGCCCAAAAGGACCATTGTGGCTGAAACCAGCATTACTTTCAGTTTTCTTTTTGTCACAGAGAATGCACCAGACGTTTAGTATACAGGGGAATAACACAGTGGAGGAGCTTACCTTGACATCATATTATATATTGATATATTTCAGAGTTAAATAATAAAGAATACATGAATAGGAATTAAAGTAGAATTGCTTTTTTGGATCTACATGATTCGATCTTCGTCGGCAAATACAATATGTATGTCCACAGACCTGTCAAGAGGCTGGGGTTAAATTGATGATGCAGACTTTTCTCACTTTCTGGTCTCGTTCCAAGGCCTACTTGCTTACGCCGCTAACGTTTCACCTCCCGGTCTGCATTCTCCCCACCTCCCTGTCACAGTGGAGTGTTAGCATTCTGGCGCTCAGCTGACCTCTGACCTCTTGACACTGACACTTCTAATCCCCCCCCACCCCTCTTATCTTTTCCCTCCGTCCATCTCTCCTTCACGCGCCACATTTCTATTCCTTTACCGCCTCTGTGATTGACCTCTACCCCTGACCCCTGACCCCCCGGACCCCAGTCCCGAGCTGACCCTCGTCCTGCTGGCCTCTGTCCCCTGCAGGCACAGACGGAGACCCTCCCCAGGGAGCACAACCTGGTGCTGACCCGCTCCGGCTCCGTGGCGGGCCAGGCACGCGGGCCAGGAGGCTGGGTGTGTGACTCCTCCACGCTGCCCCTGGTGGGCCGGAGGGCGTCCCGCAGCGGCGGGGGGGGGCTGTCCCCCAGGCGTGCTGGCTCCGGCCAGGCCGACTCCGAGTCCAGCGCCGGGGGCGGGAGCGGTGCTGGCTCCGCCGACGGGCAGCAGCAGATGGGCAACGGCCACGTCCACGGCAACGGCCACGTCCACGGCAACGGCCACGGCCATGGCAACGGCAACAGCCACTGCAACAGCCACGGCAACAGCCACGGCAACGGCCATGGCAACGGCAACGGCAATGGCAACGGCCACGGCAACAGGCACGGCTATGAGGCGTCCGGGCCGAAGGACTACCCCGGCACCCTGGGCAGGGGGGGCCGAGAGATTGGCGGCGGAGGCATATCGCTGACCGGAACAACTTCCGTCTACCCTGAAGGGGCGGGGTTTATGGGTGAGTGGCGGGAGCGCGTGGGCCTCGGCAGCTACTCGCTGGGGAGGAGGGATATGACCCCCCAGCTCCTGCCCTTCCTGGGCCAGGCCCGGGGGGGCTACGGAGGGGTGCTGGGCTTCGGGCCCGGCTGGGTGCCCGGGGTGGAGGTGGGCCGAGGTGCGGGAGCGGCGGCTCCCCCGGGAGGGGGCCCCGCCCCCGGGGGAGGTCCCTCCTTGGCGCTGAGGGTGGGCGAGTTCCTGCGTCTGCGTCTGGCTCAGGTGACCTTGGACCCCACCCAGCCGCCCTACGACTCGGTGCAGGTGTATGGCCTGGAGGGCAGCGGCTCCCGCGCCGGCTCCCTCAGCTCGCTGGAGAGCGAGGGGGAGAAGGAGGCGGCGGCCGGGGGCGCGGAGGACTGGGGGCGGGGCCTGGAGGAGTGGGGGCCCCAGTTCCAGAAACTGGCCCAGCTGTTCAGAGACAGGGAGCGGGAGGGGAGGGAGGGGAGGGACAGCGGCGACGATGACGACGACGACGACGACAATGGCGACAAGGAGAGAGAGGAGGCCGGGAGGAGAAACGAGGGAAGGGAAGGCTGAGGAGGCGAAGGAACCCCCGTCCCACCCCTCAACCTCCGAAGGAACAAACCGGAAACGAGACACGGGGGGCGGGTCTGGAGCAGATATGGGGGGGAGGGGTTTTGGAGGGCTGGATGATGAAAAGGCAACCAGGTTGGGAATAATGTGAAGAGAAGTGAGCGGGAAAAGAGATGAAGAGGCACAGTAATAAAAAGAGACAGAGAAAAATGAGCCGGGGGAGGAAGGAGAATGCAGGGCAGGGGAGGGGGTGATTGATGTAATTTAAAGCAATAAGTGTTCCAAACACTGATACGGTTGAGCACAGATGTACTGAGACAATGCACGCGCGCTCCATTCTCCTCTGGGCGCCAACTATTTGTTAAATGCTTGGAAAGCGTAGGAAAAAACAATTGGAGCATCCGACGCTCGCTTTCATTCCGGATTGGAAGGGGCGAACGCACACGCAGTGAAATCGAGACGTTTCTCGTTTTGTCTGTTTTTTTGTTTTTTTTTGCCATTTTTTATTATTATTATTTAAATGTGTGTGCGTTGTGAATGTGTGCGCACATATGTGGATAAATACAGTACATGTGTAATATTGTGTTCCTCCATGCGTATGAGCGTATTTTGAATGGAGAACCGTTGACGTGGTTGAAGTTCTCCTGGACAATGTGCAAACGTGAACATTCAACGAGGGAATTTGTCAAAGTAGCGTGCAACGCAGGACAAAAAGCGATATAAATATATATACTGTATCGGAGGGGGCCATAGAGTCACACAATATAAAGACACATAAGCGGTTGGGAAGTAGAAGGTTGTACAGAAACTCTTTTTCATCTGCAGTGGTGAAGTGAATTATTCAGCTTCACAATTTTATTCCAAATGAAAATTATAAATCATTTAAATCATGGAAAAGATTCTCGCTACCGAACGTCCATGGGGAATATAGACATTGTGAAAAATTCAAAGGATTTTTAGTGATCGCCACCCTTTTCCCTCCCCAGCTCAGTGTTGTCATGTTTACATAGAAAAACCACCACATTGATAAGTACAATAATCCTGTGATTGCACTACAGTATATACTGTATATTAACGCAAAGATCAATGTCAACCTGTTATCCACTTTAACTAACTTGACAACTTAAATCCTTACTTGACCTTTATTGTTTCAATAAAGAGATACAGTAGTGTATTGATCTAGACAGCGTCCCATTATAATTTCAGTAATGTTTTTGGGGCCAAGTCTGCATGATGTTAAATAGAGAAGAAACAAAGATGCAATCAAATTTCACTCTGAACGCTCACTGCCTACTGTAAATCACAACAGTATTAGTTATACCTTTATTCAGTATTTCTCGAGGAAACCCCACAACACCCTAGAAGTCACACTGTCTTTTTATCCTTGTTAAGGTCAGGATGCAAATAAGATGGAGTCTGCATCTGGAATGCACTTTTGTACTGTGTGATGTTCAATAATAGATTATGATTATCGTCAAAGATAAAAGTTGTTGTTTTTTTTAAGATGTCTATGAAGCTAAAAATACGTTTAACTGTATGTAAATGTATTTCAAATGTAAATATCACTGGATATTATTGCTAAGAGAGAATATATAAAAATTAAGAAAAACAAGTTGAAAAAAGACACATCCAAGTTCAAATGGAGCTCTTTTATGGAATTATACAACATGTAGATTCATTTTAAAACCAGATAAATCTTCACTCGACCGTTTACCAGCTGAAACTATAACTGTACACTACACGTGTTAATCAACATCTCTACACTAAGTGAACAGATTTGAGTTTGCTCTGTCGTAGCTCTTGTCTGACATGGACAAGCCAAGGATTAAATTATGTATGTGCCCCCTAGCAGAAAAACAGTCTCTAGGCCAGCATTACTCTTAAAGAAACAATGCTGATTTATATATATCAGACCAAATAGAAATCACACTGGACTGAACAGGAAAACCTAATTTTATCCCGCAAATTGTATGTTGCCATGGAGAAAAAAAAACATTTTCCGAAAAGTTATTTAAAAAAAAAAGTTTTTCCTCTCTTGTTTTTGGAGTCATTTACAGAAATGGGATGAAGAACAACTTCATGGACATTGGATAGTTATTTCTGTACATGCAGAAAAAAACAAAGACAAAAAAAGCATGTTCCCATGGTCTTGCTGCTTTCCAAGTCTGGCATCAGTCTAACTCTATGCTATTCTGCTGCTGACCACATTATATTTTCATAGGTATTCTGTCAGTATTGGTTGCTGCATAGGTCAATACTGCGCAGCAATTGAGGTGAAGTAAAACTGGAACTAGATCTCCATTGCAGAAAGGTACTCATATGCACTTAAAATACTGAGCCAAAATTGGTCATACTGTGCCCACTTAGACTTATAGACCACAATAAAACTACTGCACATTCACTGCTTAGGAAGACCCACGGGGGCACAGCCCATGATAACATAGCATTATTGAATAAGGAATTATTGCTGTCTACATTATGCACTGTAGTTAGCTAGGCAGATATCTTTTCAATTGTAACACAATACCAAGAAAATTAGAATGGACAGTCTCTAAGATTTTATCCGCAATGCTGATTGGCCCCAGGTGTTTCGTCTCTGCTGATTGGTCTAAGTCACAGTGCGGTGACGGCAGCTGATTGGTCAAAATCAAAGTTGTGATTATCTTGATTGGCCTTATATCTGCAGCCTGATGCTGCCGCAGTGACTAAACCACTTGATTGAGCTGATTATCCCACCTCCCGAGCCAGGGAGCACAACCAAATTGGTTCAATCAAAAGACTGATTAGCTGAATCAGTAGTTTTAAATAGAATAAAAGCCTGCAATCACAGTGGCTCTTCAAAACCATGGCTCATTTTCCTCCGTTTGGCTAGCATGGACACAGTCTCACAGTGGGACTTACAGTAAGTGGGTTTGACAGACCATTTGTCAAACACTTTGTCAACAGGCCTATGTACTGAGACAAATTAGGACACTGTCCCCCCCTTCCCTGTCCCCTCCAAAAATAAAAACCACCCAGTACTGTATGAATTTAATGCCCATAGAAAATAAAGGGTTTTAACAGCAATATGGCCATGTTAGCCAAAATTGTGGGGCGGGCCACGCTATTGACCTTCAAAAGGCTGACCCTAATAAGTTCTGCCCCCCTTGGGGTGCCATTGCTTCTGCACGATGTTTAAACATTTCCATGATACCGTGTTGAACAAAGTGTATTTATTTTCCATTGTACTTTTTCTTTTTTGTAAATTTGAATAAAAAAAGGCGGTGTGGCAAAAAAAGGATGAGTCAGAGCCGCTTCATGCTCATTTTTGTTCTGTGTTTTCGCCCAGATATTCACCTAATCAGCCTCCTGCTTATTGCGTATGCGTACGGTGTGTATGTGCGTGCGTGTGCGTGTGTGTGTGTGTGAGCGATGGACAGCGAGCAGGAGGGAACAGGCAAGGAGATGAAGCGGTATGCGTGCCGCATGCAAATAGAAGGCACCTCGTATGCGTGCGCCTGCCCGTGTAAATGTGTGTGGCTTGGTGGAAGCGCCATGCCAGATTGGCTCTTTGAAATCTCCTCTGAAACCGCTGAGACGATGCGTGCATGCGCACGTGCTCCGACTACAAGACGAAACACCTTGTCTGGTCTCGTCTGGTCTCATCCGGTCCAGCAGCAGCAGCAGCAGCAGCGACGGTGGGCGGCAGGAGGGTCAGTAATGGAGGACAGACGGGAAGTTCTGCCGAGCAATCACGGCGGTCGAGGGCGGGGGGGAATAGTTCCCTGGTTTAGCACGTTCATGGAAAATAGACTTTGTGAACTCCAGAGGAGTAGGAAATAGAGCAGATCTGACAGCCGCCACCAAATAATAATACAGGGCCTGTTTTGTTTTTTTCCCGCCAAGCCTCAGTGCACTACTGTGTTCCGTTCTGCCCGTTCATCCCAGCCGAATGATGGATTGCGGAGTGGCGTAGCATTTCTGTGTGGCTGAATGGCTGGTTAAAAAGATTTATTACGATAATCAGCTCTGAAGGGGAGGGGATTATTTCTACATGATGGTTTAGAGAATGATCGTGTTAGCTGCGTCTCCACTTGATTACAATGGTAATACTTGCCTTCAGTCAGAAATGACAGAGAGAGAGAGAGGGAGGTCTGTTACATTAAATCAATGTATTTGCGATTGTCACAGACAATTCCGCAGTGTGCCGATAAACAGTTTAGTGTGTTCTCGCAACTCAATAATTATGAGCTTTATGAACTTATAGTGCCTGTGGCCTGTGAAGTTACATGAGCTATCAGTGTAAGACAAAACAAACCTCTTTATTCTAGTTTACACATACTGCACGCTCAATTTACAGTAGGCAATATTAATAGATTTTTGTTAGATAGTTTACGGGAGTTTGACAATGATCTGCCCTTCGCATAAACACTGCAATGCAGCACTCCACTTGAGAACAACTGTCAGGATCCTGACAATAATAAAGACCATACATAATTGATAGTGTCATAGCTGAGCTGGGTGTGGAATTAGCTCTGTTTGACAAAGATATACGGGTGTGAATTCCCAGGCCAATGTAGAGCTAGCATACACTCAACAGCGGGACAACATCACAGATTGCACTGGCTGGCTGGTGTGTGCGTCCATGTTGCTAACCGCTACTGTGCATGGACATTCCTTATTCTGTTTGATCTTGACTGACACACAGAATCCCCGTGTCTCTACAGCACAGCATTAAGTACTTTATGTTGCACGAGCTTGCGAGAGCTCCCCTACCGCATCTTTACTGCAGTAATCTGATTACACCCTCTGATGCTAACTTTGTCAACAAATAAACGTTCACAAAATGTTAGCTAGCTTCAGCCGACATGTACTGTAGCAACTCCAAAGGCACGCATTAGCCCCCAGACACGCCAACTTCTTGGCATTGGATTGAAGTGTCTAATAAGCGTCTAACTAGTGTTTAGCTGCATCTGTCCCTATGGCATTCCCATTCCCCTCCCCCTCACAAAACGCCTGTCTTCCCTATCCCATCCCTGTCTCCTGTCTTCCCTCGCTCTCTCGCTGTCTCTCCATCTTATGTGTTTCGCTCCAGTTGCACTCCGTGTTCACTGGCTCACTTGGAGTGGAAAATTAAATCTTCATTAACGATCTTAATTAGAGTTCGATCCCCCTGTAGCAAGTCGACAGGGAATCTATAGTGTAACAGGGGGAGACCTGGAGCAGGAGATCTTCTGGGCTGGATGGAGTGGGGAGGGTAGGCTAATTAGTGAATAGCAACTTGGTGAATTGCACTTAAAGTCTATTTACACTTCAGAGGATAGTGGAGTCGACAAAGCGGGATGGATCGGAAAGGGCATTGGATATATTGAACGCGTGAGGTGATTTACACGTGTTGCCGTATACTCAAATATGGTCTTACGTGCGTGATCGGTATAGCAATCATACATTCAAAGTTTTGCTCGCATCTCGGAGTCAACAGCATTTGTATTTGTATGTCTCGTCTTGGACAGTAGGCCTACTAGAATTGTTGCCCCGTACCTACTCGCCTGTGCTTATATCTGATCACGTGGTGCTTTTGCAGAGTTTCTGTCTTTGAAAAGAACCAGACAACCGCAATCATCTCATGCACATCGCCAGCAGTTCCCAGCAGCAATGGTTCGTAATTGGTATTGGTAATGACTTTGTATTGACTCCAATCTCTGTATGTCTTTGCGTGGAGCCGGCCTCTATTCCACCGAAGGAATATCTTGACATGGGCTCTATATACAGAATGGCTTTGGCCTTGGTCTAAGTCCAGGTATACACTCACTGTGAGACCAATATAACCTGTATCTGTAGCCCTCACACTGTACGATCCAAATGCTTGAGTCCTCTTGGCAGGGGTGCTAATATGCCAGTTGTTCATAACGTCATCACTCACACTACTGCCCCGAATGACTGACAATAATTTCTCTGTTCATAAAGTTTACAAGGAAACAGCGTGCAGCTTGGCTCATTGGCACAGTTACGTGCGCTGAGAGCATAGAACTATATAATAAGACAGATAGACAGTGAAGACGTCAGTAGACATGTTGCAATGGAAATAGCTGCGGAGGCGTGGACAGTATTGCTTTTGACGGCTCTGCCTTGTTTTAGCAGGCCTGTGGTCCTTATTGGCTAGGATAGGCCCTAATTAGGCTAATGAAGGGCACCTGGGCAATTCACATATATAGGTGTGTTGCAGCACACTGTCAGTTCTAGCACTACAAACAAATCTAAATCTTACTAAGTATATTTGTCTAATTTCTAGTAAAAATATCTAACTACACTTAATATAAAACACAATTACAAAAGAGCTCATCTATCTAGATATCTTATTTAAAGAAATGTTACTAAGCACATTTTCACTTGTTCCATTGGCAGATTTATTTACTTATCGGCAAATATGACCTTGTATTCATAATTTTTTTTACTCATTTTAGAAGAGCCATTTTTTGCAGTGAAGGAAAGTTGTAGGTAAACTACAGTTCATGTTGTCAGCTTCCTCAGGTTTCCTTTTCATGGTGTGCTAAAACCATCAATGGTGAATGAAACTGAGCATAGTATCATGGTCAATAGCACCTACATGGCACATGGCACCTCTGTGAACGGTACAGGTATTATGGGAAAGGGGTTCATCGTCTTGCTCAAGAATACCAACTAGTCTGTCAGGGATCAAGCACAGAAGCTTGTAGCTGAGGAGCACAAAATGCCATCAGTGTGCGTGCGTGTGTGTGCGTGCGTGTGTGTGTGTGTGTGTGCGTGCGTGTGTGTGTGAACATTGGGAGAGAATGTGTGGGGTATTAGTCAGAAATTATTATTAGCACGTCTTGCTTATTGGTGGCATGATGTTCGTAAAGGTGACATCATCCCTTAGCATGTGTCTATAAGCAAGGGCCGTTTGCCTAATACCAGAGAGTAATCTTGAAACGACACAGCTGAGCATGCAGCCCAATGCCCCTCACTCATCCACGTTTCCAAACAGAAATGTATTTTGTACACCGAAGGCGAACATACTGTACAGCCCCGTACTAAGACATGGAGATTATCTGTGTCTGTTTCTGCAATTTGTTTGTTCAATATAATAAAATAAAGAATCTGATACTTCTACGCGTAAATAGGAACATAAACAAAGTGGTGAACACTGCTCACATCAGCATTGTTGCTTCACAATGCGTTCTGATGTGTGGGGCGACGCCCCGCAGGAATATTGTTTTGATTTGAGCTCGAATTTAGCAAGCGTTCTCGAGAATGACTGACCCTGCCTTTTAAGTCCATAGTTTTTCCCAAAATATTTCCTCAATATTAATAAAATGTACTTAGTTCCTTACTGTCCTCTTTCTCCCAGTGTTACTGAGGCTAGTGTAGCCAGGGAAAGACTTGGCCTGAAGTGAAGGCAAGGGGGGGGGGGGGGGGTACAACGCAAGACTTAATCCGAAGACACCACAGCTACCTCGCGGTAAAAGGTAAATGAATGAATTCAACATACACAGGAACCCTGTCACAGGAACCCTGCCCAAGGGTGATAATATTTGGCACCAAAATCTAGCTATTTGTTTACCAGTGTCCAGATGCTGTCGCCAGTGCCAAGAACATAAATAAATATGGTTGTGGAATATTTCTAAATGGATAGGGGGCAGGAGATAGTGTCCACAGGGCTTCGTTTTATTTATCTGCTTGGCTGTTGGGGAGCAGAGCCCTGAGCAATGTGATCATATCAGTGCTCATGTTGTTGTGCAGAGTGACAACAGGGGAGAAGTCTCACAATGTGGGTGTGCATGTGTGTGTTTCTGCATTTGCATGCAGCTAATTGGAGACAAACGTCATAAAATACAATATGACAACTGATTATGCAGACACACACACAGAGCCCCGTTACTGTAGGTCATTGTGTCATTGTTTAATTAACCATAGAAGGGAGCTGAATATTAAATTGAAAGGGATTTTAATCAGTTACATTAAATGTGCATAGTGTGTTTATTCTTAACAAGGCTGGAAGTGATTATTAGCTCTAAAATGCAGAAGAGGCATATTCACATTCAGTCTGGCCATCTGAATAGCAACCAGCTGAATAGGAACAGCAGATTAAATATTCAGACATAATTTTCTTGTGTAATGTGACAAAACCTTCATGCGCCCTTGCGCATTGCATTCGTTGCGACACACTGCACACAAACGCAGGTGATCATGTCATTTGAGCAAACATTCCTATGAGAATGACGCAGAATGGTAGAAAATTCACAATTAAGGCTGAATTCAAATTGCCGTTTACAGGCCCAGTATACCCAGGACGCGGCGTCGGCGGTATTTGTTGCCCCGGTGGATTATTAACCCGTGAAAAGCACCTGCGTTATTGTTTTCCACAGGGAGGTTGACATATTAGCTGTCAGCGCCTCACAATTGGGGTCAGAGCTTTGGCAGCAGTATCTTTTTTACATGTTCTCTCCATGTTCACGAGGGGATTTAAAGAGCTCTGTGCTCCTTCAGAGACTGGAAGCTGCCCATAGGTGTGAATGTGGAACATATCTTAGCTTGTCAAAACCTCAACAGGAGTAGGTGGAGGTAAAAAAGCATTCTTGTCTTAAAATGCAGCGTCTTCCTAATATTGAGCAGCGCTTTTAAAATGGATCATCTACATTCTGCCTTCTGTTCTTCTGTGTAGGACCCCACCAAGGGACATGTTTCTGAGCTTGAGAGCATCTTGATTAAATATTTGTGATGGAGGTTAGTATCGTTTGCAGCACGGCTTGCCAACTGGACCCGACAATATTGCTCTGACAGTAACATTGTTTTATTGTAATGATGTAAAGCAGAACTATAATATTGATGGGTGTGGTGTGACTCGATTACTCAGTTACCCTGAGGAAATTTATTGATAGCTAAGCAATATGTCAGTCATGATTAAAAAGTCTGTGGGTCAACATTGTTTCGAACTAAAACCCATAAACTACTTTTGCACTATTATGAAATATTTAAGCGTTACATTTTCAAACAACACAGTGGTACCATATTCATTATTTTTTCAGACCAACAGTCTTGTCCAACCAACCAACAAATGCTGACAAATAGCAGACAAAATAGCCATAGCATTATTTTGTGAGCTAGTAGCAAAGCTCGGCTTCTCTGAAGTGCACGTGACTCATACTGTTTTATAAGGTTGGTCGGTGGTTTCATAAATATAATTAGTATAGTCTCTAGCAGGTGGAACTACTTTACAGTTTCTGTCCAAATCGTTTATGTACTTTTATGTACGATACTTTTAGCAAGATGAGCACTGAATATGTTTCTTTGACAATATTAGGTTTCACAAGGCTCTTAAGCAAGGCCTGATAGAAGAAATAGAATAATCTAGTATTATACCAAGATGTATTCTATCCAATGGTGTAAACAGAATGCTTTGTTTCTTTGGTACTGTAGTTTTGAAACTAGCTGAGACAAATTCAGTTCAACTCCTCCATACAAACACTCAAGAGAAAGTGCTGGAAGAGAGCCATAGATCAAGAAATATAAGAACGCTCATGGTCTCTTGAGATGTGTGTGTAGCCAAAGAAGTATATATAATTTTTTTCCCTTCATGGGGACAGGTAGTTTCTCTCTCTCTCTCTTTTTTTTCTTCACGGCTGTGACAAATCAGTTTTTTGCTATCTATCACCATAAAGTCTCTTGCTGATGGGAGGAGGATAAAGATCACAGCTGCTAGCTTAATGGCTACTGTGAAGGACGGTGAAAGAGTCGTCGTTGCCAAAACCAAGCAGCGGTGAGGAGATCCTGAATGGGCGCCGAGAGACTTTAGTCCTGATAAAATAAGATATAGACGAGGAAAGGGAATGCAGAGCTTGAAATGAGGATTGCAATAAATCTTTGGTTAAGCTCGCGTGGAAATACGACTGTATAGCAACTCTTTTTGAACCTGTAAAGAGGGAACAGTTAAGGACTCCAGATTGTCCCACAAAAAATGAGATATCGTTTAATTTAGTGTCGCCTTGATTTACTAATTAGTACAAAGAGGACATTGCTGTTGTGGTAATAGGTTTCACTCCACCAACCATTATTTAGCAATTTATAGACTCTGTGTAGTGTTACCGTTGTGCATTAAAATTGCACTTTTGCTAACTTAGGCAGTAAAAACAAGATATCATTTTGAGTTATGGTGGGAATTAGACATTATCTGTACATGTACTATTCTTTAAGAAAATGGTGAATCCATGACTAATGCATTGAGTGGCTTGATGCCAAGTTGCTAAATTTAAGGTCTTTTTACAACAAGAATTACAAACAAAGGACAATAAAAGCAGAAATGTGAATGAACATGGCATCAAACTATTTACATCTGACGCAATGTGATACTACTGACACAGTTTCACGGCGGGGTTCTGACGAGTATGTGGTGCATTGTTGAAAAATCCCCATATTCTTATACATGGAATAAGTAGTGGTACAATATCAAGTGATTCTATGGTAGTATTATTTGATTGATTTGATTCCTTATATGGGACTTTTACATAGCATTCCTTTTTGTTTTAAGAACAAACTTTCTCAGTGTAATATTTGTTATACTGTGTTTACTTGAAGCGCTTCCTGGTTGTGGTCATTCTGCATTCAATTTTAATGAGGTGTGAAATTCTATGTGTGAAATGTATCAAATCACCTTCCTTGCGTTTGAGTTGGTGTAGTCTCGCAGAGCCAGCTACAAAGTCTGGGACAGAAGACTGGGAATTAAGTACATTGAAGCCGTACATTGAACCAATTTGTGAATGGCAGGTACTTGAAAAAGTATCAAAAAATACTAGTTTATTGGATGAACCATCTGGTCGTATTCGCTGTCGGCACACCTAAACCACTCAGTTGCTACTCGGACGCATTCAAAATGATTCTGAGGCTTTACAGACTTATTCTCACGGCGGAATTAAACCAGCCGCGTAGCGACGGGTGGGCGTGGGTGGGCGACCGCCACCCAATTAGAACCACCGCCTGCCTACCCAACCAGTTTGGTATTACATTTTTTTATGTTAAGATAAAGGATGGTCTCGCGAGGCTAAAGTAGACTATGGTTACTGCTTAAAATAAATGCAACAAAATTAAAATGTAACAAAACTCAAATGTTTATCACTAAGGAACTGCCATTTAAAACTCAACAAATAGGCTACATCATTGTATGTAAACACTTAGCTAACCCTGGAAGACCCATTTTAGTTTAAAGAAAACATCACTTAGCGCTCCAAAAAACACATTAGCAAATTTGTATTTTTATTTTTAAGACTACATTTACATAGCCAATAGGTTACATTGTCTTGCCATTGATAGTAAATGTGTGTTTTTTTTAAAGAAACAAAATTTGTAAATGTGTATATTGGAGAGCTAAGTGACATTGTAATTTTACAACAAGGGGTGTTACAAGGTTTAAGGGTGGGGGGTGTTTTGTTTTTTGTTCACTCCAGCTGCCAGTGGAGCGATCTTGTTTATCCTTGCTTCGGTAAAACCGCGATGACACATTAAGCGGATAATGAATTTTGCATCAGTGGATACTAATACGAATTGCCTGCCTTGGCACACATCCACTTTTACTAATAATGTATACACTATGTAATGATTATTAAGACGAAGAAGTACATTACTGCCAGAATGAAGGATTGGGCCTGCACACAAACATGATTGTAGTCTCTCTCTCTCTCTCTCTCTCTCTCTCTCTCGCATACACACAGAAAAGACAAATTGTTCTTTTGTGTATTTTGATAGATGTTTCAAGGATAATTACCCTACACCTTCGAATAAAACATTTGATTTTTTTTCCTCCCAGAAGATGTGTGCTCCAGGAAGTTGCTGAATCAGTCTCTCTTGAGAGGACCTTGAGAAATGCTAAACATTAAAAACGGGCTTGTCCAAGATACAATTTGTAGATTTAGCAATATATGAATTGTGAAACAGATATTTGTCTGCATGCACTTAATGACTTGGAATGAAAGTGGATACGAAGAGGGTATTAACACCAGCAGGATATTTATCAAGTCAAGTAAATTCTACTCCCTTTTTTATTGCCTACTGTTATTTTATTTTAGTTTTTGTTTTTGTTCCAAATCTTGTCTTTCCACTGAATTATAGTTGTTATCTGGAACTGACAGTGAAACATCAACATATGAGCAAGACAGCATACCTTCCCATTATATTCTACCTGTAAATCTGTTGCTATATTTAGCAGTAAGTAAGTAACTGCTCTTCCAGTACTTAAGCCTGACATTTAACCACAATGAGAAAGTGTATATACTGTATATCAACTCAAGTCAGTTTATTTATAAAGCACATTTAAAAACAATAGTTGTGACCAAAGTGCTGAAGAGATATGCAATAAAAATCTAATAAAATAACCAACAACAAATAGAAGCAAATAACACACGTGCGCCTAAACTGACTGTAATGCCAAAGAATACAACTGATAGTTGATAGTATATATGTTTTAAGATGAGATTTAAATGGGTCAGTAGTGGGGGATGACCTGATTAAAATGGGATGGTTATTCTACAGTCTAGGGCCCACAACTGAAAAGGCATGATCGCCCTTTGTTTTCATCCAAGACTGTGGAATAGTTCAAAGAGATTGGTTTGATGATCTAAGGGGCCTGGAAGAGTGATGAGATGTAAGAAGATCAGTCATCTATAGAGGAGGAGCCAATCCATGTAGTGCTTTAAAAACAAGTGGTAGCACCTTAAAATCTATTCTTTGTTTGACTGGTAACCAGTGAAGGGAGGCCAATATCAGAGGAATATGGTCTGTCTTCTTGGTACCGGTCAGCAAAAGTTTCAAGCATGACATGCTTACACCTGAGGTGGGTGCTCTTTCAATGGGTTCTAAGTGGGGTTGGGCCATAAAATGCTACTAATGCTAACTATCTAATTAATGAATTCACCACTTTAATTGATGTGACACAAAAATAGTAACCAGGAAAGAGCTAAAGAGGAAGTAACGATTAGTTATATTGGTTATGTACAATTTAGCACATGATTGATAGTCAATCAAAGAAAAATAATTCCCAGTAAGTAATATCTCAATAAGCAGTACTGTACATTCACAGATGTAGGAACTAAATATTTCATGGCTTTTACCTAGTTTTTCATTGTTTCTTATTTCATTTTGTTTAATTGCATTTCTTCCCTTCATCGTTTGTTCAATGTTTTTAACTGTAAAGCACGTTGAGTTGCACATTGTGTATGAAAGGTGCTATACAAATAAAGTTTATTATTATTATTATATTATTATTTACTATTATATATTAACAATATACTGTTTCAATACCTGATTAGTTAATGTACTGTGGAGTTTGTGTACCTATGTATGCTATCACATACAGTTACCGCACAAGGCCACCCTGATCTTGCGAGCTTCACTCTGATGTCACAGCAAGGATCAGTCTGGAGAGCTTGAAATCCTTGCCACTGACACCTAGTAACAACTGAACTGACCAATCAGCATCATACAGATATTGCTGCTGTGATTCAGATGTGACAACAGCGAAAGTGACTTGATGACAACTTAAACAGCAATTACAGACAAATGGTTCATCCAATCAACTGCCAGATACTTTTGGAAAGTGCCTGCATTTTTCAAACAGTTTCGATGGACGACCTCCGATGGACTTTTGTCTAACAATCCATCTTTCCCTGTCAGGTTAGTATGTCCTTAGGACACTTAATTTGTGTGATATTTTATTGATCAGCGAATGGAAATTCCATCTTCACAATCCCCTGCACTCATATCTTGTGGACTAAATTATTGACAAATGCTGTATTTGATTTTGTCTAGTGTGAAATGGAATACAGCACATTATGTTTTGCACTGGCCAACAGCTGCTCTATCAAATCTGTCTGTCAGGCAAGGAGTTGCAGTAGTACACTGTGTGGATTATAAATGATTAATCCAGCGGTTAAAACCTTAAAGGTATAGTCAGCCACTCTGGAGAAGGCTTGTTGGTATTTGAACTTGATCAAAACAAACATCTTCCTTCAATGTCATAGAATGCTCCCTCAGAAGTTACCCTTCCCCCAACAAACTCATGCACAAACTGGAAATGTATTGGGAAAGCTAGGAGATTGTTGTGTGGTGCGGTCTGCACCACTTTGTGTCCCCATTTACAGAGCAAGGGCTGTGTAGAAACACCAGATTATTATTTTTAGCACACACAAAGAATAGGCAACTAGCAGACAAACAATGTTACAGTGTACAGCCTCATATGGGCCCTTGAACTGCCTTTGTTATTGAAACCTATGACAAAATTTTTTGAAACTGTGGACATGTAAAAGTGCTTTTATTGTCACATACACATATGTAGCGAAACTTCTCTCTCCATTTAACCCATCCCTCAAGGGAGCAGTGGGCAGCCGCTGTGCAGCGCCCAGGGGTCGCTGGTCAATGACTGGAGAGTGTTAACCTATTTTTTGTAGTGGGGGAAACCGGAGCACCCAGAGGAAACCCACCCAGACTCCACACAGATAGGCCAGGACGACGGGTTCGAACCCGTGACCTTCTTGTTGTCAGTGTGATCCACTGGGCCACCGTGTTGACCTGTCACCTGTCACTCCCTCCCACAGCTGCAGGGACGAGTCTTCTCTGCCTACATTGCAGCCGTGATTGTCTTTTAAACAAACATTGAGCTGGGGTGGACATTTTGGAGTTCTTGGGACACCAACAACAATGGAGCAAATATCCACCTGTGTTTGAGGTTCAGGGTCAGGTGCATGATTCAACCCAGAAAACGTTTGCAGAGGCTGTTACTTCCTGGTCAGATACAGAAACGTCACTGAAGAGAGATGAATGATTTTCAGAGATCCAATGCAATCGTTCTATTTAAGATCAGACACAATATTTGCCTACTTAACCAATAATCATTATTGCCTTTGCAAAGATGTGAAACGTAGCAAAAATGGAAATGATGTGTGGGATAGGCCCATGCAATTGGATTATAAAGAGATGAGTGTCTCGCTAATTATGGAGGGATTATAATTGTCTTTTGCGCATAATTTCTCATTAAAATACTGCCTGCTCACATCATGTCCCACACATCTGACCGTACAGTCTGCGTTTAATGTGGCTCTACACAGCGTCTGCCAGAATCTCCTCTCATTATTTTGGTTTATAGGTCCATTACATTGAATGAAAGATCATTATTACTGGTTTTGATACAAGCGTCTAATGTCATTCTTGGCCTAAGGGAATTTCAGATTAATATTTGGCTAGCATAGTTCCCATTGCAGAGATGTAGACATGTTTGCTGATTCATTACCTTTGTACGTTTACTTTATGCCTGCAAACATTCTTTTAAATACTGTACAATTATTTAAAAGAGCATATTTGACCCATACAGCAAATGGAAACCTATGGAAGATCATTACAATGCAATGGTTAGTAAGTTTCTTTGTGATGAATAAACCAAACCAAAACCAAACATGCCCAACAACCACAGTTCAAATTGCTGTGCAGGTGCACTGACAGTGTATGCCACTTTATGATGTAGCCTGAAGGCTACATAGAATTGCAAATTCATAGACTACTGCTATTTTTCTGCATGCGGAAATATTACAAATAAGCATAGCATTTATTTATTTATTACGAGCTTTAGATAGTTCTTTGATCTTAACTGTTGCATACATAGTGTTTTGCTCCCACCTAGTGGAGCAATAATTTTCAACGGAATAATAGACTCGAGTTACTGGCAAGAAAGGCAGACAAACTCATCTCCATTTGCTTTTATACGAACAAAGAAAACCAGTTACACTTACACATAACAATCTGGTACAGTAATCGTTGATCATCATCCCCTAACTAAAAGAATGTGACTACACCATTAGAGTACCATTGCCACTACCACTGCCACTGTAGACAGAAAATGTAATTGGATAAATGGCAATCAAGAGATGGATGTTTGCCAAGACGCATGCAGGCTTTTAGATTCAGCATTGTATACATTTGTGTTTAAGATATTGAGTCTAGAAAGCCCTAATGGTATGACATACATGTAACCGAAAACAAAATGATCTTGAATGCTTAGCAGATACTCAACTAGTGAAAATGTCTATGTTGATTGTGAAACCTTAATTTTAAACCCCCACCTTCAAAATTGTATTAAATTATAGATAATAAAATGTCTTTATTTCCCCTGTGCAGCAGTATTTGGATTAAAACCGCTTGGTGCTAAAGGCTTAATAATATTTCTCGCACTTTAAAGCAAGCCTTCAGAGAAACTAATTTGATTTTGATGAACAGAGTTTTAAGCATATTGAAAAATTATGGCTAGAACTGTATTGGGTTTCTTGTATATAAACTACAATATTCTTTGTGGGTAACAGGGTTGAAAATTATACTTCAATTTTAATCTAAGATCCTTGAGGCTTTCAATGGGACCCTTTTCATAAACACCCCAAGCAAGATTCTGGGCAGGCAAACTCAATAAAACTCACCTGCTAAAGCAGGACATTTATTAAAAGATAGAGGATGTCTGCAGAACATTGTGTAGTCCAAAAGATGATATGGGTCTTGAAAGCCATCATTTCTTGGTATTTCTAGCTAAAATAATATTTCAAGAAATCTGACGAACAATATGAAGAATATGACATACCTTTTTCTGGCAGACATGTCCAGACAGAGCAACAGATCTGTCAAAATGTCCACCCACCCAGATGTTTTGGGTTAATGTGACTCGTTAGGCCCCTTCTCTGTGTGGGCATGTTCAGAACACGCTTGATTGACATCTGCCTTCCCCTGCATCAATTATGTTGTGCCTGTTAGGGCGGGACGACTGACACCTTATTTATGATTGGTTCTTTTGAGTATATGCATTTTAATATGAATATCATGGCTCTGCACAGCTTCAAGTGAACCAAACTGAAAACACGTATGTACTGTATGATATACATACAGTATAGTGTGTGTGTGTGTGAGCACGTGTGTGTGTACTGTATATACACTGTATATAGACAGTGATGGGCAAAATACATTATGTATTTTAAAATAAAATACCAATTACCCTAATTTTAAGTCAAAATAAACTTCAGCATCCACGCAATGTATCAAAATATGACTATATTTTATCATTTCAAAAATATAAAACCATTCACCTGTACACAAGCAAAGGTGACATTTAGGCCATTTCAATACTTTTCTCAAAAAAAAAAAATTCAGGTAGAAATGCTAGAACAAAACCAAAACACATTTTTTGTTTTATTTTGTCCCACTGAGTATTAACCTGTCTCCACCCGACTATTGCTCTCATCTTAATTGTTTTCTCGATTAAGCGATACAAACAGCCATGCTGATTGGTTAAAGGCTTTCCAATAGCTTCAATAGTCTATGATGCCCATTAGTATGAGCCGACTGCAAACAGTCCTCAACGGAGTGTGTCCATTCAGGACGCTGACGCTGCCAATCAGAGGTTGCACCAAATAAACGTCTCACACAAATTGTTTTACTGTGTTTTTAAACTACAAACTACAAAACACTACAAAATATGGAGCCATTTACAAGAACCCTATCAAATACAAATTACAAAATTCTATTTTGTATTAGAAATACATATTCAATTACATGGATCATAAACACTGCCCATCCTTGTATACACACACACACGTTTCTTTTATTTTTTTAACCACACCGTTTCCCCCTCCACCCTCCACAAAGCCTATAGGTGGCACAGGTGCATCTTTCTGGCACTACAAAGAAACTGTTTTAGGTGTTTAGGAATTCTCCTTTAAATATTCATGGTATAGCAGCCATCAAATTAGGCATTAAAAATATGTTATTTAAGTAATATTAAAAGAAGCTACACAGAAAAATCGCCTCTGGTTGTCGAATGCTCAGTGTTTTTAGCTGCCCAATGTCCCAAGTGATTCTGAGCCTATACTGGCCAGCAGTACGAGGCAGAGGTGAGACTATGATGCTGTACACAAGGATTTGAATAATGACACTAACATTAAACCCATTTTGTGAGTTCTGACGCCAGCCAGTAGGTGGCGGTCGTAAACTATGGAGACAGAATCCAACGTCCACATTGGGGTATGTACGAAGAAATGTTTTTGGCCAGGCAGATCGTCTGATATACACTGTGTGACGTGTATCCCCTGTGACAAACCTGAGTAAAGCTTCTTGTAATCCTATCAATTCGGGTGTTTCTTCATGTATGGATACTGCACGCTCAATATACAACACATTTCTTACACAAGTCACTGACACACTAAGGGATTCATCTATGTTTAATGTTTCAAATGCTGTTTTTATTTTCGTCATGACAGAACACACATACAGTAACCCACACACAATAGGCCTATATACATCAAATGGTCCGCTTGCCTAATTATTTCGCCATAAACTACACTTCAGTAGTCCTAAAGAACACATTGCAACCACCACACATCAACACACCCCACCCTCAGTCATCTGTACAAGTGATTTATGATATAGTGTATGTGGATGTTTACATTGAGGCCTAAAACAGATAACCAATTGGTTAGTAGCTGCAATTTATTTTTATTTTATATTTACAGATTATATTTATTTTCTGTATAAATGTGGGACTTTGCAATTCTCTTTGTAGAATATTCGCTCATCTCAGTATGTTGTTGAATGTGACTAACAAAGGAAATTTGTTGAAGAAGAGCCTTTTCTACATTCAGCAAGCACTTCCAAAATGGCATTGAGTTAAATCAGCACCTTGCATACTGGAGGTTACTGACCCAGACTTTAAACTCCGTCGTGTGTCGATTGATCGCTCAAGCTCCAGTCAAGGACAGACCGAGCACAGCTCTTTGTGTTTCAATGAACCGACATCAGCTACTCCCAAACTGAAGACATGACTGGGAACTTTAGCTGCTGCTTCCAATACAAGGTTAATTAGCCGGTCGTCTTTTCTCCCTCAGTGCAAGTAAAACAACATGTGCAAAAGGTGGCTTCAGAATTGCCCGCACTCCCCTTTTGACCAGTGGAAATCACAGAGGCCCCATCAACGCCTTACAGAGCACAGCATCTAGATCAGGGCTATTCGACTCCGGTCCGGGAGGGCCGCACCCTGCATGTTTTAGATCTCTCCCTGCTCCAACACACCTGATTCAAATGAACAGGTCGTTGTCAGGCTTCTAACAACC
>JAODUK010022381.1:0-22325 GCA_027564635.1 Typhlichthys eigenmanni
AATTCCCTTGGTAGATAAAAGGGTCTTAGGGATATTGACAATAGTTCAATATCGGGGGTGCATATTGTCTCTCTAACAACCACCGTATTGCACCAATTTTTATTGACATAGAGACACAACCCTCCACCAAGTGATTTACCAGTCACTGAGGAGTCTCTGTCAAGACAAAAAGGTACACCGAAACCTTCAACATCCAAATCAGAATCTGAGTCCTGCTCTTTCAACCAGGTTTCTGTAAAAGCAAGAATGCAAGCATCGTTGTACTCCTTCAGGTACTTTACATTTGCCTGAAGGTCGTGTCTAAGTCCAGCCTGTGGTACCAGCGTGACAAAAGCCCTGTGGTACCAGCGTGATTAAAATCTCCGTGGTACCAGCGTGACAAAATCTCTTTGGAGGTCCAAATAATAAAGATAATAAAGATTTCCAAATAATCGTAAAAATGTTCCTTAAACAAGTAAATAAGTATTGACTGCAGTCATGAGCCAACACCATAGGCCAATACATAGGTTATTTAGCACGTTTCCCGTGTGTTATGTCACAGAAGTTGGGATCCAATGCTGTTGGTGCATTACCGCCACCTACTGTCTACACGGTACATTACCACCACCTACTGTAGAATGTAGCACGTGTGCTTTTTAACACGCCCAGTCAGTCAGCCAACCAGTAAGCGACATTTTGCTCATAATGGCAAAAAGGCAAAAAAAAAAATGTATCTAACCTTGACCTACCTACTACACTGTAACTTGTAGTCCTGTTGAAGCACACAGGCTGTCATACCCTCTCCTAATCAACACTGTGTTGTTGACTCACCAAAACAAGAAATGCCAGCAGGCTGTCACTGCGGATGCACATGTCTATGTGGACGTCATCCACAATAACTTTGTGTACACGCGCGTGTGTGTGTGTGTGTTTGTAGGTATGTATGTGTGACCGTGACTGAGCGTGTGTTTTCGTGCATGAGTTGTAGTTCTTGATGCAACACAGCAGATTGCACGTTGTTGTTTTTGTTTGTCACTGAACCACAAACAGCCTAATTTGTGAATGTATTCAGTTCATATAGATAATTATTCACTAACAAACAGCGTGGCATGGTCGTTTATCAGGCAATGCACACTTGATGGTGCCATCTGCTGCAAGAAAATAGGGCTTAGACTGGATTGGACCACCACACATTCCAGCCTCTTTTCCCCAATGATACATTGCACATATGATTTGGAAATTACCATTGTTATGTATATTAGCCTAATATTGTGGCAATATTTAGATCTTTTGGGGTAAATAACCAAGACATTCAGCATAGCCAAACAGTAATACTTACTTTCTTACTTTCTTACCTGGGAGATATCATGTAAATGGAAACCCCAACTCAACACTCTTTAATTAATTAGAAAGAGATGATGGAAAAATAATAATAATTAATTGGATAAGGGAAATATATTTTGAAATGCATGTAAGTTGAGCTAACAGGGGTCCCGCCCTGTGTCCTTCTGACCACCGTGTCCGTTCCCTTCACAGTGCACTGACCATGTACGATGAGGCAAGGGCCCCATCTCCCAAAGACGCCGCCAACGGGGGGCCCAAGCCTGGTGGGGCCCTGCCGGCGCTGAGGACAAAGACGGAGAAGGGTCGGCCAGGAGGGAAGGAGGACGAGGTGGAGGGGGTGGAGGAGGAGGAGGAGGAGGAGGAGGAAAAAAACGAAACTGTAAAAGCGGAGCCCGTCTTGGCGAAGAAGCCCCACCGGGAGATCCTGGACCACGAGAGGAAGAGGAGGGTGGAGCTGAAGTGCATGGAGCTGCAGGAGATGATGGAGGAGCAGGGGTAGGTGGAAACGCCAGCTGTCTCCGGCACACACGCACACACGCACGCACACACTCCAGCAAGGCATCAGCCAGGCTCTGCCACTTCCTATTGTTAGTCAGGGGGGGATCCGGTCACAGGGCAGGACATGAAAGTGCTTTCTGTGGGACAGGGGGAATTCGACTTTGGCAGGCATCCACAGGGATGCTGAGCAGAAAAAAAATGTTATATAAGCAACCTGGGAGCTGCCGGAAAGACGTTTACGCTGCATTATGGGTATGAAGGAGAGGACTGTTAACTGTAAACCCAGCTCTTAATGAGCGGTCCACTATACAGAACTGCTGATATACTGCTTGCTTAAGCAGCACAGTATATCAACTGTGCAAACACTCACTCCATCTAAATGAACAAAGCGCTGCCTCACTAATAATGGTTGATTAATGGTGCACTGACTCAATGATTTGTGGAATTACCCATGTGGGTGAGACATTGTTGTTTGCGTTTAAACCTCTGAGAGCATGTGCCACGTACTCACTGTTCTCTACCCCTCCCCCTACATCCACATTCACTGTCACACACAGTTGTGTTTCAGACCTAAACTTGTCAGGAGTAAACCCCGCGGCCGTGTTTTTTGGTCAACGCACAAAGCAATCTGATGTTTTCGCAGCAGCTCTCTGTATCGACGGCTCTGTCAGAGAGAGGTTGCTATAGAGACAGTCCAGCAAGGACAAAATCCAAATGGGTGTACTCTGTCTCATTAACATGGTCTCTGTCTGGCCAGAAAACATGTGTCTTGCCTTCTCTGGCCTGGCCAGTAGTAGGGAAGAATTTGCGCTTGCTAATGCTACAGCCACTGTGTTACCACTAATCCTCCTTGCCTTGCATTATCAGGGCTTCTTATGGACTGAACACGCGCACACGCGCACGCACTACTAAAGGCTAGCTATGGCAGTAATTAACGAGGAGTTGTGTGACCTTGTGTCTCTACGGTACAAACACGTTGTCCCACTGAGAGCTCATGAGCTTTAACTCACATTTGTCATTATGTAAAAGGCCTAATAACCCCAATGGATTAACGTGCACAAGGCTGTTAATTATTATTGTACAATTTGTAATTGTTCAGTGATATTTGCTGATAAATAGTGCTGAAACGCAGAAATGGGCCCACCAGGGCTGAAATACTGCCGACGTTGGCTGTTTTTTGTTTTTCATCGTTACAGTCCCAAAGTCCCTCAAATGTGCCAAGGAGCTAATGGATGTTTGAGTACACTTGTAAGGTGTCTTGCTATTATTATCAATATTAGATTACAGTACAGTAAACAGATGACTAGCGGTGGCTAGTATGGCAGAAGTGTTGCATGTATTCCAGGCATACATAACAGGATGTATTTACTGTATTCTTTATTGGACTTGAAACTGATTTTTCTTTATTACTGTAAACGCAAACTCTGTAGCTGCCTTGTGTAAATAATAAATCCTCATGCTGACATTTACCATAAATGAATCCCTTCTATGTGAGTTGTGCTGGACTAGAAGACAACAATGTGTTTCATCCTCTGACCATTTTGACCTCTAGTCAACCAATTAGCTGAGCCAGGGGCTTAAGGCCGAAAAGCTTAATTTAAGGTACTTTTCTATTTTTTATCCAAAGCATGAATATATATTTTAATGCGATGTATGTAGGAGTTTAGAGCTATACGTTTATGCCGGGCACACACTATATGATAATTAGCCCGATTCTGTGCCCTTCTGATGCTGGTCAGCAAAGGCCCAATTTGTTGATGGCTCTACCGATCGATTATCCTGTGGTGTGGGGTGTGTTAAGAGTAGTTTTTAACTATCAGAGCCTCACCGATCTGCCATCGCAAATATTAATCGTGTGTAATATTCACGATCCAAAATCCTGTAGTGTGTAACTAACGCCTGTAACGCCTAGGACAGCCGAGTGCGATGGCAGTTGATTGTCACGTGGGAAAAAACATTTAGTTCGGCTAATCTAACGATAACGCTTCACAATGGCAGACCAATGCGCTCCAGCGGTTGGTTTTTGGGTTGTCGATTTTCAGACATCTCTTTAAGTGTAGCATTACAACTGTAAGAGCCATTGTGTTATTTGTGTTGTTTTGGTTGTTTATCTTTTTATTTGTGTGTTATGCCACTAATTGACGCTGACTCAGCTGTTATAAGGTGGCGCTGTTGTATTACGGAGGTGTTGCATGACTGTGGAGGCACACGGTTTTCCACCGTATCACCTTTGTTTCCATAGTATCCTACGTCACTACCTGTGCTATGCGTGTTGTGCAATCATGTATAGAACCCAAGGGACAATCTTTTTATTATGCACTTTGTGTAAACATGTAAACTAATAAACACATTAAAACGAAGGCTAGTGCTAGAAGTGGCTTTACATGGACAGCAACAAAGCAAATGTGAACGCGTAAGAAACCCCATCATATTCCTGTGGTGACACCCATCCCTCCTTCCCAGCTCGGAGGATGATGTAATGTGTTGTTACGCTGAGGGGCTTCTCTAGCAGGGTTGCATGCGTTATCAAGTGCCTCCACCCACCGCCGTGCCTCCCCGGGCGCTGCCAATGCCTCCGTCCTTCTGCCCCAGCAGCAGCAGCAGCAGCAGCAGCAGCAGCCAGGGTCCAGCCAGGGGCTGTCAGGCAGCGAGCCTCATTAGGGCTGCAGGGTAATTCTGGAGGAGGAGGCCTCCATCAGAGCTACTGGACGACTGGGAAGAAAGAAGACAGGAGGGATGCCCTTGCCATCTGTCAGGGTCCCCCCCCCCTTTATTTACAGCAGGCCCTCACATAGCTCTGGGTGGAGCCTATAGTGCCCCCCTTCCCCTCCCCCAATCCCACTTCCCGAGCAGTGCGATGCCTGGCTTTGGATAACGATGATAGGCTGGAGAGGGACCAGAGCGATGGCCTCTGTTCCACCCACAAAGTACACAGGCCGGCCGGGTGCAACGCTCGGCAGCAGTCCACGGCACTCACCGCTGGATGGGCTCGCGTCACCTTGTCGGGCTGCAGTAAAAAGAGGGGCCGCCTATCTTTAAAACGTCTTTAAAACGAGAGCGCGTGCATGTGGGCCCGGATTAAGGGATCTAAAAAGGGATGAAATGCCATGCCAGGCATTAGACACAATTAAAATGGTGGCTGAAGTCTGTTTTCATCTGGTGTGGATTTAAGGGTGGGGTTGGGGAGGGTATGGGGGAGGTATAAGGGCAGATTGGACGCCTGCCCTCTGTCTCAAAACCTTGCCAGGCAAAAACACCCCCCAATCCCCCTCCAATTCCCTCATTCACACACAGCCCGCCTCTATCCAGAGCTAAGACCAAGGATAAATAGTCTGTCATGTTCAATGGCCTCACTCCGGGAGCCAATTAGAGGAGCTCAGCAATTAAAGGGCCCTGTTCATTTAGCCATCCAGGGCCTGTCCGCGGCATTCCGTTTATTGGCACTCAGACTGCTCCTCTGCCCGCGGGGAGCCCCATCGCCTGTGATGTATATTTTGTGGGCGGGAGAGACTCACTCTCTAACAGCAGCAGGCCTGCGTTATTGTGGAAGTTGGTTGTGGCATAAGCTGTCTTTATCTGCTCTCCAGGTCTCCTCCCCCTGAATACCTCTGCGCTGCTCGAGTGCTGCGAGCGCTCCTCCGACAAAGGGCAGGCCCCAGCGTTTAGTGACTACTTATGGGGAGAAGAAGATGCTGCGCGGAGGGGCCGATCCACCGGTCTATTTCAGGGTGTGCTGCTTTCGACGGCAGCTGAGCCGCAATGATTGCGCGTGACTGAGGTCTTCCCCATGGACAGTCTCAACCTTCCCTTCCCTTACTCGTGTCTGCAATGAGCTCACGTCACGGAGACCTCTGGCTCTCGCTGGATGCTGCCGCAGGTTCCTCTCTATGTGCTGTATGAGCGCGCACGTCACACTAGACGCGCACGCGCTTCGTTGCACATCCTGGCGCACGGCCGCTCGCCAGTGAATACACTTAACCATACATCTAAAGATGCGCGGTTACATGTGCCAGGATTCAGTCATGCATGCCGGTGTTAAGTGTATTGTACCGAATAGCCTTAATAAGGAGGAGGGATAAGGTAATGTTAGCTGCCCGCTTCACCGAGCTGAAAAATATAGGGGAGGGTGAGTATGTGCGTGCGTGTGTGTGTGTGTGTTTGCTTATAAATAATTGTTGTTTTAGGTGGTTTGCACACATACATTATCAGCAATATGTGTGTTATTGGCAGGACGTTTGTTTTTTTTTGGCTGTTGGTTTGCGTCATGTCCATAACATGCAAGCACAAATTGCTACTCACATAATGGACCTCCAGCCCAGCCTCAGCCTGTTACAGTGTGTAGAACACTGGATCCGGTGTTAAAGGCAGGGCCAGTCATGCTCGAGAGCGCTGTTTAACTTTGAGCTCAAATCAAAACTAAATTCCTCCGCGGCCGTCCCACACATCGACACAATGCGTAGTACTATGGCTTTGTTGATGCAAGCGGTGTTCACTTTATTCCTCTTATTCTTTACAGAGCCAGGGCTGTGTAGAAGTACCAGATTTTTTTTTTTAACACTCACAGAGAACAGAAAGCTAGTGAAATGCGAGGAGATATTTGGTAAATTTGACCAAATGTGTATTAGCTTGCAATAGCTGACTATTAGCTTTGATGCCTGGCCTTGTTCTATGACCCCAGGGGGGGGGGGGAAGTGAAGGTTATGAGCTCCCCTGCCTATTAGGGGCATGATGCCCACCCAGGAGTGGAGCAGCAACGAGTGCAGAGCCCCAGCACCAAACTGACCTTATGGTAATTTAACTGCCTATCTGTGGCTAAGATAAACACGACTTCCCAACTGTATTCCAACGGGTGACATTGGCGCAGCGGGTTAAACAGGGGCAACGTGTGATCGGGAAGTCTGGTTCTTAACCCGTAAAATCCTCTCCAAGTATTGAGGTGTCCTTTGAGCAAGACACCTCACCCTGACTGCTCCCGGTGGCTGAAAAGTTAGAAATAAGGGTCTTAGGTTTATATCTAGCTTTAGCCATCAACAACGTGACGCAAACCCAAACGTTGCTACATAACATGTATCTACATGTTAATTGCACACAACCTGATTGGATTGACATGCCGATGGTCTTGTGCAAGAGAGACGCACATTTCGTTGTCTCTCTTTGGTAATCTCTGGCACATGACTGAAAATTCTCTGACTATAAAGTGCATCTATTGGACAGTGTGTCCCCCTGAAGTGTTGGGCCATTTCATTGTGCAGACCAGAGGGCCATTTTTAATTTGGTCTCTGGAATAGAAATGCCATTTTAATGCACCATTAAAATGGCATTTCTCAAACAATTTCTCAAACAAACAATCAAGGGAGAAGTGGACTGTGCGACACGTCATGCGCCGTCTGCAGTGCTGACCACCCAAGAGAGACCACGACCTCTTCTCGCCCTGCCTATTTGAAATGTCCATGATCCCATAGACATTCAGTCTCTCTAACGACACTGGCATTGGGTTTAGTCTGAACTCTTTTTCCATGGGATTGATGGCTGCATTTCCTTCTATGTGTACAGCAGTGCCTGAAGGTTTATGCACACACACACACACACACACACACACGCACGCACGCACACGCACACACACACACACACACACACACACACACACACACACACCACATAAGTACACAGATGGTTTCTGGGCAACACCTATCCATTTCCTCATATTGTTAGCTAATAGGAAGGAATCTGCGGGTGCTGGAGGCTGTCTAATTACTTCAATCAGGTTGTGTAATTGTGGTGATTTGTCACGGCTGGGACGGGTGGCGGGGAGCCCCTCGCTCTGATCGATGGCCTCGCTGCTCTCCACCCGGCTCGCTGGGACCATAGGCACACTTTAGGCAATGGGCCTGGCTAAATGGCCTTCATTTAGGTGCCACTTGACTTCCTCTCCCATCTGAACGATCTCGCACAGAGTCTCGCACACAAACACTCTCAGGGGGTTCACACAGACACGCGCACCCCCACACACACACACACACACACACAGACAGACGTGTGTGTGTGTGTGATTTGAATTGTAATGCCTGTTTCACTGCCTGGGCAAAACCACCTGCTCCAGTCTCTTGTGCCACCAGTAATGAAGTGGATGAAGACAAAGGCACAGGCGTTGTGTTGGGCTGAGAACAGCAACCATGCAGCTGTAAGCAGCACTAATGACATGTACAGAGACGCTGTATGGGTTAGGCCCCAGCAGCCACCGAAAGACGCATATTTGGGCAAATCTGGCACATTTAATCGCACATGATGTGCCCAATTAGAATCTTGAATCAGTATGGGTGTTTATTGTTATATATGCAGGGTATTAAAAAGCTTTTCGACCCTCTAGCTAAGACCGATTGCCTTTCCCTAAAGTCCTGCCCTCAGCTGAAACTCCTGTGTAGTTGTCAAAGCGGGGCCAACACACATTACACACATGCACACGCACACACACACGCGCACACACACACACACACACAAACAATCAAGGGAGAAGTGGACTGTGCGAGACGTCATGCACCGTCTGCAGTGCTGACCTCCCAAGAGAGACCACGACCTCTTCTCGCCCTGCTTCAGCTCCAGAGACGTCGCTGTCTGTCATGCGTGTCTGTTCTGTAATGTCCCCTGATACATTGCCCACCTGGCACCAAACATTTCATTAGGTCATTTCTTCCTATGCTAAGGAGGCTTACACATTTATATGTGTCTGTCTTGACTGTGGTAAAATGGTGTCTCATGGTTTTCAATTGCATGTTGTTGTCCTGTAAACCCAGATAGGATTTGTGAGGTAATTTGTTTTCCCCTCTTCTTGGGGCGGAGATATCCTGCAGGTTTGAGTTACTCCATTAACTTCAATGTACCAATCAGGAGGAAGGTATGTTTGTCCTTAACAAGTCCTTAAAACACCTGGCCAATTGCAATTACCTAAATGGATTTATCCACTAAAAATAGTTTGGAGTTTTTCCATTGATCTGGTGAAGATTAGAGGGCTGTGAACTGGAAAGGTCCTTGAAACTAATTAAGAGCTAGGAAAATTAATGGCTTTACAATTTGTTTCAGTGAAAAACATATTACTAATCTACTAATCTGCAGAGCCCAATAATAGAGACAAATGGACAAAGAGAGGTGTAAACAGCTCCAACACACTAATGGCTAAATGCCACTGGCGGCAATGGCTGCGTGTCATGGAATGCACTTTTAATTCAGTTTGAAAGACTTATTGACAAAGGAGCTAAAAAATCCACAGATTCAAAGTATTTGTATGGATTTGACACACAAGAAGTAGAACTTCGCTCTGGCGTTGACATGCCACCATTGTCCTGTCCTCGTCACTGTCCTGTTAAAATAAAATAAAAACCTATGTTGTAAACTCTCCTAACGCACACCAGACACCGTCAGTGGCAGTTGGCCTTGAAATGCACGCCATGTTTGAGAAGCTATGAATATAAAGTGAGTGTTTGCGGCCACTGTTGCGGTGGGTTGAGAGATCACAGCATTGGCTCTGTACCACGTACAGTACCGGCTCTCGCATCCCTGCCCTTTTTAATCTCACTCTCTTTGCCGTGTCCAATAGTCCAATAGTGTCCTGCTCTGCTCGGAATGCACGGAAAAACTCTGTGTTTAATCTGCGTCGTTTAATCTGTGTAGTTTAATCTCTGTCGTTCAAGCATTACTCACACACACACACACAAATTTATGAGGCATCTCATAAATCTTGTCTTGCCTTGGCTGGCCATAAAAAGAGAGAGAGAGAGAGAGAGAGAGAGAGAGAGAGAGAGAGAGAGAGAGAGAGAGAGACTTGGCTGAGGAGATGGGAGTGATTCAGCACCCATAGATGGATAGCTCCCTCGTACTGTCCTGTACATCATGGAAGGTAGCTTGCATTGCGGACGGTATCCTGTAGACAGTGGAGTTGAATTACCTTTGGGCTAAACCTCGAACTGGTCACTTGGAGTGACAGTTGTTCTCAGGCTTCTGTTATAGATTTCTTTTACAGTATTGCAGTAACATTTAACCGAGTCATATAAGTTTTGTGTTATTTTATTAGTAATATGGGGATTACTGCTTTGTTTTAGAGTCACAGATTTCATGACGTTTGCACCAGTTCAAAATATGCTCCTCATAATTAGCTTGACCCTGGGCAGGAGTAAACTTAACTAAAAATGGATCAACAAAGCACCCCCAATGTGGAGGGTAGAGATGTCATGGTCAATGTAGCCACTCACTCAGCCAAAGCCAACTGTAGCAGCAATGTGATACAGTAGCTCAGGTGAGGGCCTACAGTATATGATGGTTTCACACTGTTTTGCATCTTTTTTAATCTCTCTCTCTGAATGTGTCTGTGTGGAGGCATGTTACGCCGTGGCCAAGGCAACATACACGTTTCTCACGTGTTACCGTAAAGCCCAGAGGACTCCTCCACCATGTAACGGTTTACAGAGACAGGCTGCTGTGGTTGGCCTTCACATAGACCTGTGTGGAGCACATGCGCTGTTGCCACTTTGCAGTGCAGTGATTGTGGCTCTGCTGTGACCACACTCGAAGGTGGTAATCTGAAACTGCTCAAACTAAAAGAATCTCTGCTCTCCAGCTTTCGAAAATGAACTTCTCACTGCACTGTGGGGAGTAACAGTAATGCAAGAGCATACATTGGTTTTTAGTCAGTGAACTAATGCACTAATGTCATTTCAAATGTGATTAGATTAAAAATCACGTAAGGGCCTCGCTCATATGTGGTATATTTGTTTTGTTTAGTTCAGCTGTTTCTGACACAGCTACTCATTAAGGTCACCGCCGGGCATGTGTCAGTTGGTTCAGTGCGTGGTGAGGTTCAGGTCGTGGCTAGGGGGGTAGGAGACGACACGGCTCCTACGTGGTCGTGTGGCTGCTGTGGCAGATGACGACCCCATCACAACAGTTGCAGTGCCGTCTTCTCTTTGGCCTGTTTAGTCTTCTGCCAGCTAGCAACCACTTAGACGTTGTACATGTTCACTATCACTGTTAGAACACGTAGCAAGCATTTTCCACTGAAGTACGAAACAGCTTTTTGTGTCTAGAATAGGATTGCACAATATTGAAAACATTTGATATGGCATTATTCAGAATGAAAACTGCAATATTAATTTGGATATTTTGAAATTTTGAAATTTAAGAGGGCCTCACACTATAATAATTTCAAATCTCAAATAATTTTTAAAACATTGGGTACAGACAGATTTAACCGATTTTTTTATATTGTAAATAAGCACTCAGTCAAGGTGTAGGACTACACACTTTAGCGTTTATCCCAAATTATTTCAGAGTGGCGATTCCAGGGACATGGGATCCCACAGAAACCTGTGTGTCAAACATGACTTCAGGGCAAAACAAATATGGAGGTGGTCTGTCAATAATGGCATAGTAGCACTTGATTGTGCTCCATATTGTGCAAAACACTGAATGAAGTCAAGCGATGGCTGAGAAAACGGAAAAACCATGGCTTATTTTTGTTTTGCATTGTGACCTGGAAGGCATGGCTACAGCTACGGAAGCTACGTACCCTACATGGTTGCCAGTGTCTATGGCAACGTTGTTACTCCCTTGTTAGCTCACTTCTCATTGGCTATTGCAAGATAATGCAGAGATAATCACACTACAGGATTTCAAGTCTGATTCTAAGTCTGGGAGCTTCCGAGCCAACGTCAGCAACGATAATATTCGGTCTGTAAACCCCTCACACTACAAGATCATTCGGGCAGGAGGGGCAAATCAGACCCAGGTCGGGACAAAATCCTTTAGTGTGGGACCAGCATTGAGTAAAAACATAAGTAGATTCATAACATATCAAAACAAGTTTTCTCAATCTTACCACGTTTTGACATACTAACATATCACATATGACAACATGTCATATTGGACTGGGCCCATAACTAGGGGGACCCACGATACGATACTGTATTATTACGATACTTATGCCACGACACGATATTATTGCGATTTAATATTTTTTGAGATATTCTGCTATATTTTGTAATTTATTACTTTTTCCAACCTCAAATGATGTCTCCAAAGGACATCAAACATCAGCTTGTTCATCTCACATAAATTGTATTGCTGCAAAATGTGATTGTCAAGCTGACTAACTGACATGAACATGTCATAAATATTATATACAACAAGTTGAATTCTCATGTGCAATTTATATAATGAAATTGTGATACTTGGCGTCCGTGCATTGATACAGTATTGCCATGGGAAATATCGCGATACTATGCTGTATCGATTTTTCCCCCCACCCCTACAACTAATTCCAAGATACCGAGGAGGTAGTCTTTTGGCCACTAAAGTTTCTGCTTCAGTCTCCTTTGTGTCTTTGTCTTCATCAGCAAAACATCGTACTTCTTTGTTTAAACTATGCCACACCGCCAATGTACGCATCTCTCTACAAAATAAACCGAATGTCGCATTCTTTATGCAACATTTTTAATATTATATTGAACAACGTGATATTGCAATAACGATATTGGGTCAATATATTGTGCACCCCTAGACTCACTCTGGAATTATCCTTGTAACATCATAAAACAGTTGTTATTTTGGCCCAGAATTGCAAGAATGCCTTCCTGCCGCCAACGACCGTGTCTTCCCAGCGTCACGTCCATTCGGTATATAAAATATTCTGAGCTCTGGAGGCTCACTAGCACAAGCGTGGTGTGCGCTTGTTATAGTGGGTTTGTACTGTATGCGTGTCTGTGTGTGTGTGCTGCCCCTGAGTGTCAGCTGTGTCTTCCTGTCTCTTAGGTATACAGAGGAGGAGATTCGACAGAAAGTGAGCACATTCAGACAGATGCTGATGGACAAAGAGGGGGTGATAACCAGGGAAGGCGCCCACACACAGCCAATGTAAGTAGTGTCATGTCCAGCGTGTGTGTGTAGGTGTGTGCGTTGTACACACACACCTACACACAGTTTATTTCCTTTTTCTGTTCCTTCTACAATACCTTGTACACACTCAAATACTGGCCAAATCCTTCTGCCTTTGCCTTGTTTTGATAAAATATTAATTTTAAACCAATTTAATTCATTAAACAAGACAGATTTGTAATAATGGCTGCGTTAATTTATAGGCTGTACACTCCCACTGGCAGTTTGATTTATGGTGGCTGATTATTCCTCTCAGCTGGAAGTGAATAAAAGGAAATAAAAGGAGTGTTTGTTGTCCCGCCCTATTATAGGCAGATTCAGGGAGATGTCAATCAAACTGTATAGGCTGACAACCTCTCGACTTAGGCAAGAGCTTCAAGAGAAGAAATACATTCAACAACTTAGGCATGCACACACAAACACTGTCTCTCTCTCACACACACACACACACACACACACACACACACACACATGCACATGCACACGCACACACGCAGACAAGCATCTCGTCACGATTTTCAGGCATCATAAACAAGAAACACATTAACAGCAGGGTGTAGGAGTGTTAGCTGTCTGTTAGATGGTCCATCATAGTGTGTGCGCGTGCGCGCGCATGTGTGTGTGTGTGTGTGTGTGTAAATGATTGAGCTAGCTGGTGTGATTGCTGAGATGTGACCTGCAGTCTGGAAGCTAATGACTGCTAATGACGCTGATGCTTCCTGTCACACCAGCGCACAAACATTTCTTGCCACCCAGCCGGGACCTGACATTTAAGAGTACCACTCTGTGCCCAAATAGAAGTAGGAGAGCATGTGTGAGAGAGTCGGGCGCAGATTGATTAATTAAAGGATGTGGCATGAGAATCAGTCGAGTTGGTCAGTGGATGGCAAAGTGAATTCGTAGTTGTTTATCAATGGCAGCTTTAGAGGGCCAGTCGATTTGGAATGGACAAATGCTGCAGAAAATATAGGCACATTCCCTGTGCAATCCTGGAAAGGCCTTGGTGTGGAAAATTGAAGAGAGCTGCAATTTGCAGTGCTGCCCGGACTCACTTCCATTTCACACACATGAACACACACACACACACACACGCACACACACACACACACAAACATTGTACTCAAAACTTCTTGGGCTATAGTTGCAGTAATTATTGCCCCTTCACTGAGATGTAGGACTTCACAAGCGTTTGAATGCTACACTGTGGAAGCTGACATTAATTAGCTGTATCTCCTGATCTGAAACCTTACACATGCGCTGCAGGACATACAGGTATATATATATATAATATGCAATATAGCTAATATTATCAATCCGACAATCCCCTGAGAAGTCATTTCACAGCACATCTGGTAATGGTAATAATTACAATATTATAGTATAACATAATATACCTGTAAATATAAGTATTGAATGTATCTTTATACTGTATAATTCAAGTACTATAGTACTTATCTAGTACTTAGTTTTTCATTACAACAGTTCAGATATCTTAAAAGTCATTTTATGCAGTTATTTATTTGTTTGTTTAATGTTTTATCTCAAGAATGGCTTTGGAACATTAAATAAATGTATGCATTGAATATGTCCAGTGAGGCAGGAATCTGTGGAAACATTTCCCTCAAAATCCTGCAGCGATGAACATTCTTATAAGCTTCTGAAAGCTAATAAATCCCCTCCAAAAAAACATATCTGTGGAAAGATCTATTCCGGCACTAGCGATACCAACTGCTGTATTGCTGATAACGCAAACAACAAAAAAAGAGTCATTTAATTTTGTTGAAAATGTTCTAAAGAAGAAAATGTGCTTGCAATATTGTTTGCCTTTTGTATTACTTATTAGGCTTGTAGTACATTATGATTATTATTACTATTAATATGAATTTGAGATACCTTTAATTCCCACCCAAGTCTCCTTTGAAGGCTCTTAGCTAACCAGGACAGAGGGTGGTTGGGAGCATTGTTCTGCTTAATTAGAGGCTACCATAGAATACAGAATTACTCCATGGACAGAACTGACATTTTCAGTCTACATACAAAGATACAAGAAGATGTACTGTAAAGGCCTCTGCCTCACAGCATTACTGCACCCTAAAATGTGTTTTTTGTAGCTGTAAACGACATAATAGGATTGATCTGTGACGAGACACATGTTGGTGTTAATATTGACAAGATTCAAAGTTTTTTTTTTAAAAACAGAACTACACGTCATATCCGTTCAAAAACACCCCAGGACCTGGCTGGTTTTCATCGGTACACTCAGTACGCTCATATGGCTGCAGGTATTTGTCCATTCTACTGTTTGGCATGTTTTTGTGTTTGTTGCATACAGTGTACTACAGTAGCCAGGATTACTGGTTAATTGAGCATTTTGTACTGGTTTCTAATGCAGTAAATATAATAGAGGATACCAAGTCAAAACGACAGTTGTTTGCTATGGGTTGGAGCTTGGATAATCTGTTTTAAAAAATACTGAAGATTAAAAGCAATTTATTTTATATTTCTGAACATTAGCAGCGGGGTGACCTCCTATTAAAATGAACTGAAACCTGAATAAAATAACACTACAAAATAACATACAAAATAGGCCATGCTGCCTTTATTTCCGCCTTCACATTGGTTGCTGTGTTAGGAGCTTTTACTCAGAGGCCATATCTTCCTAGCTAGGGCTCATTTTATCGACACATTAGACTCCCTGACCGTAGCTTAATGCTTATTACGCACTCACAGTAAACGCTCTGTGGTCATCAGAGCTCTGCCAGCTGATACCTCCGCTCCCCAATGCCTCCGCATTGATCCCTGTCTGAATGGGTGGGAGCTGAGAAAGGCTGAGCGAGATCAAGGTGTGTGTGTGTGTGTGTGTGTAAGGTCTCTGTGATGACAGTAGTTCTGAGCTCATAGACGTCCATCTGACAGGGGATCCACGGGCCCCAGTGGCCAACGAGAGAACGCCTGGAAAGTCCTCCATGATAAATGTCAGGTATAGTGAATGAAAGTGATGTGTTGGTACAGTGTTGGTGTCCTCCCACTGAGGAGATCAACCGAGGGGAGGAGACAGAATCCGAGCATCATTAGGCATGCGGACACACACACACACACACACACGTCGTCGGCCCAATGGGGGAAATGTGTTGCAAGCCCGGGGAGGGGAAAGGGTTTGATTGATTTATCACTAACGAATCAGTACAAGGGGGGAACAAGACGTGGAATGTTGGTAATTGCTCTATTTGGCAGCGCGCTTCCGCCCGCCCGCCCACACTGAGCTGGTGACGCAAGAGGGCTCGTCAGCTAAATTAATTTGCCCTTTTGTTCTAAAGATCGGCCGCGTGTGATTTATTTGAGATGCCACCCAGCCCGTGTTCTCTCGCTGACAGCGGGTGTAACTCTGTTAAGGTGCCAACTCTGATTTGAGCCCTCAACACTCTCCGGAGCTGTTTATTTCTATTATCTATATGCAATGCATCCTGCCCCCTCCGCGAGACCTTGGTGTTGCTGCTTAAGCTGAGATGGATCCATGTTCAATTGATTGCAAATGCATTTGAGGCTAGGCTGTGTTTATGTGTGTGCGTGTGTGCGTGTGTGCGTGTGTGTGTGTGTATGTGTGTGTGTGTGTGTGTGTGTACGTGTGTGCTTGTGCATGCATCTGTGGGTGGAAAGGCCTGTCAATGTGAAGCAGGTTATTTTGCTGGTATCTGGAGGCCCTGCTGTGCCCGTTGATGCTCAGCCAATTAAAGGTTCTGTTGCCTCCTGCTGCAAACAGACAGGCCAGTGGAGTCCCCTCTTCAACCCACTACACGGTGTCCACACCAGATACTTGTACTGCACTTCAGGTCTCTGATACACACAGAGACCTTTTTGCTTGCACTCGCTCTCTGTCGCTCTCTCTCTCTCTCTCTGTCTCTCTCTCTCTCTCTCGCTCTCTGTCTCTCTCCCTTTCTCTTTCTATATCTCTCTCTCTGTTTGTAGAGGAATGACATCTCTCCTGGCCTGACGCTGGCTACTATGACATACATAGTATGTGTCATGAGATAACATTGGAATATTATTATCTGACTGAGCTTTGGACCAGGACCCCCCACCCCCCAACATTGACCCCAACATTGATGTGGTCGTCAAAGGGGGTGGTATGGGGAACTTTTGACATGATGGTGTTTACAGTAATAAAATGCAGTTTGCAAACCACATATTCTCGGGGGAGGGGGGTCATGGGTTTAGAAAGATGTGTGAGGATTAGGGGGAAGGGCGACGCCATCTGTGCTGTACATACACGCTGGCTGGGTGAAGGGGGGTTGTTATGGATCACGGCGACATAATGGCAGACATGAGAAATGTGCGCCACACATGCATTTCCTGCAAAAAAAGAGACAAATATTTAAATAAACAGCATATTGTACACCCACCGTTCTTTTCACAGTTGATTCTAGCCGCTAGCTGCCAGATGAGCGGTTCATGCTGCATTTATGTACAAATAATCACGTTCTTCATGTTGGTGCTTAGCTCAGTGCAAAGTGAACCTGTGCACGCACATGCACACGTTTCTCGCGCACGGTTTTCAGACGTCGTTCTCCTCTCCTGTGTCAAGAGGTTTGAGAAACACGGGTTCTGACACTGTCCGATTGTTTGTTCAGGATCAACCACCTGGACTACGGGCACGATGAAGAGTACGATGGTGACCCTGAACTGGTGGGCTATGAGGATGGCGACTGTTACCATGGCGAGCACAGGTAATACACACACACACACACGTTGTGTGGTAAACTCGTATCAGCTTTGACACAGACTTCTGGGTATGTATATGTATTGACTTGACTTGACGTGTCACAGTTCAAACGGGACCTAAAAGTTATTCTCGCCGTTGACTACCATACATATTTTTTCAGAACTAAGGTCCCATAACGCGGAGGTGACTTTGGCTCTCTAGAGCAGTGATGAGAAGGATATTAGGTGCTCTTTACGTCTGGCAGTAAAGCCGGTGTGGCTCAGCCACATGCCTAAAAGCGACAGGGTCATTATTACGTATTAATGAAAGAAGAGTCAATTGAGTTTTCCGTGCGTGTAACTTTCCGGAATAAGATTACATCAATGTACGCATGTATTACTGAAAGCAATTTTCTGTGTCCACATGCTTATGAATTGCATCTTGGGCCAGAGCAAATAAAGGGAATGAGAAAAATAGATGAGTGATGCCGATATGTGGTTGTTTTCTAAGCAGGAAATAACTCTAATCACACAATTATTCTGTGGAGGGAAAATTATTCTAATAACAAGCACTTATTTATTTCAATTTATTTCTTTCTCCTGTCTGTCTGTCTGTCACTGTGTGTGCGCGCCTTGTGTGTGTGTGTGCGTGCGTGTGTGTGTGTGTGTGTGTGTGCATGTGATTGGCCATATTAGAGTGAAGAGGAAATCAAGCAGCTCTCCATCACCTCGTCCAAAGAAGAAGAAGAAGAAGAAATCTGGCCGGAGACGAAGCCGGTGGGTGTAAAATAGCCAATAACCTCCCTCCGCGATGGAATCAACAGCCCGCGGTCTCTTCCAACAGAAATGCCAGTTATCGTTGCATGAATATTCACATACATAGATTCTAGTCGGTCAGCGTGCGCCTACCATTGAATTGTTAGGATGAGGTCAGTGAAGGAACTGGAGAAAATCCACAACGAGACATGGATAAAGTAACGAGTATTAATACACTCTAGTACGGGGAGACAGCGTGATACATTTACTGTAGTGTGAGAGACTAGTGTAGAGTGCAACTGTACGACGGCTTTACACCTTAATTAGCCAACAATGAGCTCTAAAGAGATATTTTATGAGACCTACTGTAACACAAGTGGAAAATTATCCGCTTTCTTACAGGCCTATTTGCCATAACTTTAGTATTGATGTTATGGCAACACTATCTATTTATATACATATATACACACTTATCTAAATCTTATATACTGGAGATACTAGGATTTATGTAAATCTTCTACGTTTTATAGTCCGGAAAATATGATATAGTTAGAAACCACTATTCCCTTAGAGGTGAGGTTAACTTGTTCAGAGTAGCTTCCTCAGACTGCTACAACTAGAATATAGTCAAATGCACTTGGAAGCAGCATTATAATAAGCCAAGAAAGTTCTGGATAGCAGCTTAGAAACGCAGTTTCATGTTGCTACCATGGCATTAAGAATTCTACCTCTCCGCAGGTTCGACAGCTCCTCTCCCGGTCGTAGAGAGAAGAAGAAAAAGGGAGGGAAAAAACACAAGCGAGACAGGTGAGGGCATACTCCTTAATTTGATGCAGAAAGGGAGAAAAAGTCACGCCAGTGTTATATTCCTCTGAAATGCAGCATGAGCAGATATGGGCACAGATAATAAATGAATGTGTCATTGATGAGATACTACCGCGGCACACCTTTAATAAATATAAACGATGTAAAGGAATACAAGCAATACGAGGATGATATTAAAAAATATATTGCCGTTCTCCCATCATTGTGGATGCCTCACAATAACGTTCCCTAAAAAATGGTGGATTGTGTTTTTCTCTTTGTCACCTTGCCTCCTGTGCCGATAACCCAATAAGCGCAGCACCAATGCACGCGGCGGAGAAGAGCCTGCGACGACAGTCATCATGGATGAATGTGAAGCAAACAAATAATTCTGCAGCGCCCAGGGATATCGCAGGCACAATGACAAATTGTAATGAGTGTACTTCTATCTGACTGGGAGGGGCAAATCACTAATAAGCCAGCCAGCTTGGCAAAACAAGAAAGATGAGCCTATCATCAAATTGCCGAGCATCACTGCACCGCTCCGCACTGCCGTCTGTCCTGCCATACATCCTGTATCCCCCCCCCCCCCCTTCCCCACACACACACACACCTCCGCTGCTCCTTTAACTCCGAAGAGGCCCTGCATTGCAGGTACCGCTGATGTATGAATAATGTATGGACCCATCCACTGGGGGGAAACAGAGTGCAGAATCCCTCCCGAGTAGCCAGCCTCCCTTGATGCCACATTCCCTTTGAGACAGCTCGGCCTCATCCTCTTACACTATGCTCCGGATCTCGCTTTACATAGCACTGTAGCTCCAGGTCATCCTGGAGGGGCTTTCACGTCGCTGTGTTGGAGAGGGACTTACCTAAGACCAGGGTGTTCAAGGGGAAGTAGCGCCTTCGAGTGGGCAGGAACCGAGCGATGATCTCTCAAGAAGAAGAGCTCTTGGTGGGAAAAGGTTCCCTACTCAGCCCTGTCCCCGGTGGAGAAACGCGGCTACTGCTGGTGCCCATTGGCCACTGATACAGCGGTAGCCCGGCACCGTTTAATTTGCGGCCTCCTCTTTTTCTCAGCCGCGGTGAATCAGCGCTTGATTTCTCCTGCGTCCTCCCACTCTGTTGGGTGCTGTAGGTGTGAACAATGGCAGCGTTTTTAGGAAAATAGCAAGCAACCAGCTTTGTGTGGCTGTGTGATCATCATGGAAACTGGATGGAGGGCGAGACAGACCGATGTGGAGGTGAGACGTCGGCCTTAAGAGCGGAGACAGAGGCCCTCCACCCCCTCATTGTTCATTACATGTTGAGGTGACATTGAAACTGAAGGACCAATCCAGCGGGTCAAGGATAGGAGGGAATACAATTCTCATACAGCAGGACATGGTTAGGTTTTAGCAAAACATTTTTGATGAAATGTTTAAATTAAATGTTCAATTGTAATAAATTATATAAATCCATTTTTGCACAAAAAGCCCTGAGAGACCCATGTCGGTGTTTTGAGTGATTATTAGATTTCAAGGCTGTCTGTGTGGATCATTGCTGCATGAATCATAACCTAATAATAATCACCAATCAACCAACCTCAATATGGTGTGGGAGATTGTCTAGCCACGTTCATAACATTATTATACCAGATTTGTGCTATGCTATTGTCACATTAGTATTATCCTAATGCGTTGTTTTTATTTCCGCAGATCTGATTCCAGGAGAAAGAAGCGTCACAGGTGCGCATGAGATGAAAGCTAAGAACATTACATGTCACGTTGTTGTTTCTCTCACGTTAAGGTTCACGTAAAGCTCTGTGTCACCCTTCTGAAGTCCTGTACTACCTTTAGTACGTGTAGTAAATGACTTTACTACGCAGTTGTACGGTGCACATGCAGCGAAGCAGGCCTCTGTTCACTGTCTGTACATTTTCTCCAGATCTGGCAGCCCAAAGAACAAACACAAAGACAAGAACAAACAGAGAAAAAGGTGAGCTACCCAAGCCATTGTATACTGTACGAATGGATCCTCCAGTAGTGAAAGAGCCTGCTCGTCCTTATTGCGACAAGATGTAGCATATGTCCGTATTCATTTCCATTTGACGACCAGTCCATCCCATCTATATAGCGACGGTGTACGAGTGTCACCTCTCATCTGCCGGCAGTAAACATCGTTTCCATTCACCAAGGGTGCGAAAGGAATGCAAACAGGACCTACGTTCAGCCTCTCATACATTTATATTGGTATTTTACACCCATTATCTCTGGTTCTGACTGTAATGAGTTTATAGTCTGGCCTCAGCATTGCAGTCGCCCTATACGCTCCATTACAATATATATTGGAACGGTTCGCTAGTGGATTAGCATTACATGAGATTGACTAGTGAGATTGTTATTGAGTACTAAGTGGGTGTGTTGTAGTGGATGTCCTTCTGGTTTGAGCGCGCGTGCGTGCATGTGTGTGCGTGCGCGCATGCGTGTGTGTGTGTGTGTGATATTGTTTTGCTGCCTCTGTGTAATTACATGCGTGTGCACGTGCGTGTGCGTGTGACCCAGGTCTCCCGGAGATTCACCCAGCAGGGGCTCTCAGCGCAGAGGCAGCTGTTATAGTTCTCGCAGCGCCTCGGTCTCATCCGCCCGCAGCACCTCCAAATCTCCAGCCAGGTGTGCCTTAACAACACACACGCACGCACACACACACGCACGCACGCACGCGCACGCACGCACACACGCACGCACGCGCGCACACACACACACGCACACACACGCACGCACGCACACACGTGCCGCGCTGTTGTTACATCAACAGTGCGGCCAATGACACGTCACCTTGAAGCAGGCACTAATATGTTTCAGCCTTCAGTCAGTGGCTGTTGTTGAGTGCTGAAGACAGACTTGGCTCTGTGTGTGAGTATTAATGTTAGTAAGTCTCTTCCTGAACATACCTTGTTCTCCATTGTTGGGGGCCGGGTAATGAATACATGCAAACTGTGGTGGGACAGCAGCACCCAACCTTTAGGTCTCATGAAAAGGCTGCGACGAAATAATTGCGGTTAAGTGTTGTGGGCGGCTGGACGTTCTTGCGGCTGCGGTCCCTACAGTGTGTTGTCCTTGCTTTGTCCGTCCGTGCAGGCTGAACTCCAAGCACAAGACAGACGGACAGAAGGCTTCCAGCACGTCGCTGTCCCCGGGCCCCAACAGCCCCGCCGCGTGGCACAACGGGCACCACGGGCAGCGGAGTCGCAACGGCAAGGCGGGCAGGCTGAACCACGGCGGCGGGGAGAAAGGGCACGATGTATGTAACCTCTTTCTATTTCCCATAACCCCAAACGCCTCTCG
>JAODUK010022392.1:0-25082 GCA_027564635.1 Typhlichthys eigenmanni
TGTACAAGTATATAATAACAAACATGTATTCAGTAAGTATTGTACAAGTATATAATAACAAACATGTATTCAGTAAGTACTGTACAAGTATATAATAAACATGTATTCAGTAAGTACTGTACAAGTATATAATAAGCATGTATTCAGTAAGTACTGTACAAGTATATAATAACAAACATGTATTCAGTAAGTACTGTACAAGTATATAATAACAAACATGTATTCAGTAAGTATTGTACAAGTATATAATAACAAGCATGTACCTGTAAAGTACAGCACAAGCATTTAGGGGTCATTAAATAGGTAGCGGTTCCAGCAAACAAAGTGGATGAAATAGAATGATTTTTAAATTCCATTTTTAGATAAGAAAGAGTGAGATCTTCTAGCATATGTCTCAATGCCCCAGACAGTGTTTTGGTTTGGCATAGGGACCCAGGTGGAGACCCCAGCAAGTCTGCCCAGGGTGTATTTACAGTGCAAGTGGTTATTCATGGCTCATCTGTAAGCCAGCGCAGTGCTCAGCTACTGCAGGCCAGCTATTTGTGTTGTGGGATGTTCCGTCAGCCCAACGTAAACACACGACCATGTGAAGCAGCGTAGTGCTTTTTGGGTTTTTACCCGGCAGAAGCACATTCTGGAAATGCCAGACTGAAATGCACACCTGTTTCTAGTTCTCAGATGCCCACAGACAAATCCTCCAATCAGATCCCATTTTACACCCCAGAGATTCAGGAGGCAGGATAAGGGATGTGCAGATAAAGCTGGACTGGCTTTGATTAAGCTCTCTGTTTACAAAGCAAAGTCTGGGTTGCAGCGCCTTGCTCAAAAACACCTGTGTGTCTCGGCAAATAAGCAGGAGTAACAGATTTATATCAAATGAAAGGATTAACACCTGAGATAATAAATTTATGAATATCGCCTGTGCAAAAGGCAGGCTGTGTTTATCTTGCAGCCAGGGGATTATACAACACTGACATCCATTCACTGACTCAAAGGCAAGAAGACATATGTCCAAACAAAACACCCAGTAGGTAGGTAGGGGTGTGTGGGTGTGTCCCCAGAGCTACAACGTTCAGCAGATACTCACCAAAATCTGGAAGCCATAGTTCCTCTGGACAGAGAACTCCGTCACATTGTAACAGCTGGACAGGTCAACCTCCCCGTCAAGATCTGAAGCCTGGAGGGAAAATATTGGTGGTGAACACACTGAATGGACACACTGAATGGACACACTGAAGGGACACACTGAATGAAGGACACACTGAAGGGACACACTGAATGGACACGCTGAATGAAGGACACACTGAAGGGACACACTGAAGGTACACACTGAATGAAGGACACACTGAATGGACACACTGAAGGGACACACTGAAGGGACACACTGAATGGAGAGACACACTGAATGAAGGACACACTGAATGAAGGACACACTGAGTGCTACCAGGTACATATTGATCAACTCTGGTAAAGCAGTGTAAAGGACTATAGGATTTTCTTTGGCTGGTTGTCCATGATGACTTCCATTAAATTAAACATGAAAAATGGTCACCAAATATTTAAACTATGGGAACTATAATTATATGAATCTAATACTAAATATACATCTTCTACAACATTATTAATTGTGTTGTTTTAATTATTATACCTCCTCAGCAACTGAATCCCTGTAGTAGCGCAGGCTCTGGTCAGTCAGAACAAACCAGTGTTTCTTCCACTGAAAATTAGCAGATTATTAGTATTACATCATATTTCCAGGAACTGTATTGATGCCACATCACACATTATTACTACTACTACTATTATTACCACCATCGTCATCATTATATTAAAACTATTTGTATTTTGTATTAAAGATGGAAAAATAGAAGAATAATAAATTGCACAACCACTGAAATAAACTTAACTTTCCCTCCCTGCATATTGGTCAGAGGTTAAATAAATAACTGAATGCTTTGTGTTCAGACAGCTGGTGGTTTAATCCAGCGCTACATAAACATTGTGGTTTTGTTTGTACCTCCCGCAACCTGGGAGCTGCCACTCCTCTCTACTCCTCCCCTACCTTTTGTGTAGGGGGAGAGTTTCCATTTAGTGACAGCGAGCTGGCACTAAATACTTAAAGCTGTACGGCCATCACGCAGTGCTTCTTTAACCTTGTCTATTGTGCCTGACAGTAACAGCAAACATCGGCCACAAATACTCAAATTAAAAACTTGGCAGGCGATAGACAATCGCTTCTGGTGCACAATTGATAATAAAAACGTGCAGCCCTGTGGGGTCAACCACACACACACGCATCCTTGCTGTTGGTTGAGGTTGCCAATTCAGCGTTCACCTGTTTAACTCTAGACAAAGTGGAGATGCGATTTTTGTGTCGCCACAGGAAGCAGAATTCGCTCCTTCGCAAGCAATGGTTTTATTGGCTCCTTCGTTCGTACAGAATGGAAGTGAACGGGAGGCGAATATTGGCTGCTGTCAATTTTGAGTATGTGTGGCCATCCCCAAAAGGTGCAGTCCGGCACCACCGTTAAGCGGTTTGTACAAGGGGCTCACCGTGCCGTCATCGTACAGCTTGGTCATCCAGCCCTTCTTAAAGTTCAGCAGGTCAGGCTGGAAGAGAAACAACAGACAGATCATGAGAACAACACTCACAGCACACCCCATCTATGATGCAGAGCTTAGCGAAGATATGTTCCAGGTCAGTGATGTCTTATTCTATTTTTAAAGCAAATATATTTAAGAAAGGAATTTCACAAAGCCTGACATTGACAATGATCATTTATGACGCACACTCAGCCTTATCAAATGAAAATAAAACATACTATCTATGGAATAACACAGAACATTATTTTTTAACTGCACAAGAAAGTAGTCAAAAGGTAAAGATGTGGTAGAATGACATTTCATTTAAACCGTTAACGTAAATGTCCAAAATTACGACTTGGTTGTTTACATGTAGAGTGGCCAAGATAGCAACATGCCATCAGGGTGCAGGAGCCCGACCTCCCGTGTGAAACTCAAACGGCCTGCAGACGCTCCTACTGGCCCAGGTCTGTTTATAGACCGAAGCGGTGAGCGTCTTCCCCAGCCTGCAGACGCTCCTACTGGGCGTGCTTAGCAAACACTGCACCGCCGACAAGACACTGAACGCACCCTGTCAACGAGCATCTTCTCACCACGGCTGTGTTAACCAGACCCAGGCAAACGCATTGGTAGTGTACAGGTAAAGGTGAAGCCAGGGATCCTGGAGAAATGTTATTTCCACACACTGCTTTTGTGTTCCCATTTACAGAGCCAGGGCGGTGTAGAAACACCAGATTATTTCTTCAGCATCCAGAGGACTGTGAAGCCTCCTAGGAGATATACGCAAAACTTGACAAAAAGGTGTCCAAGCTTACAAACACTGACTGCACCTTTAACCTGACGTGGTTATACACGTTTGCGAGCTTTGCTAAACGCCCCGCTATCATCTCCTCCATGCCAGACGATACCTGGTTTCTGGTGGGCTTGACGGCTTGACTCGGCATCGTCCTGCCGAGACACACACGCCTCACACGGTCCAACTGGTCAAGCTCTAAACGTACCATATGCACGGTGCTTGTGCATGCACACACATACACACACACACACACACACAACTGACAGTCGCGACAGACTGTCTGGCTATTTATATGAAAGGGCAGTAGTGTGTGTGTTTGTGCTGGGGGTGGGGTATGTGAGTGTGTGAGTTTGTGCTGGGGGTGGGGTGTGTGAGTGTGTGTGCGTGTGTGTGTGTGTGTGCTGGGGGTGGGGTGTGTGAATGTGTAATAGGACAAGTTTAACTGCCGTTTAACCACACTGCATACAGATCCCACACGTATTTAGGGCTCAAGAATCTCTCTATAATTCAAGATGAAATATGCACACGACAGGTAAGCAATGCTGGATTGTTGGTATTTGAACTATTTGAACACTTGAACATACACACCTCTCCCTCAACGCCATAGGCTGCTCCCACAGTAGCTCCACCCTCCTTTCCTCAACACCTGAACATACACACCTCTCCCTCAACGCCATAGGCTGCTCCCACAGTAGCTCCACCCTCCTTTCCTCAACACCTGAACATACACACCTCTCCCTCAACGCCATAGGCTGCTCCCACAGTAGCTCCACCCTCCTTTCCTCAGCTGAATATGACAAAAAGTGCATTAGAGGAAGGGTCGACCCTTGCTAATGTCGAACTCAAAACAAAACCGTATCGACATGGAACACTCGAGTCGAAAACGCCTAGAGATAATACAATATAACATCGGTTCTGTTAGAATTTATTAGAAGAGCAAATGCTTTTCACAACGTTTTTACCATTTGCTCAACCCTTCTACTACAAGAGGGGATACAACACCAGACTCTGCTGGATCACAGGTTCGTCCAATCACACGCAAAGTCTTTCTTTGAAAGCGCCTGCCCTCTTTAATCAGTTTCAATGGCTCCCCAGACGGATGTGTCTAACAGACAGATATGTGGTCTTGTCAGGTTAAGACTGTGTACAAGTACCAGATCATTTTTCAACACGCACAGAGATCGGTAAGCTAGTAAAATGCAAGGAGATATTTGGTGAATTTGACAAAACGTGTATTAGCTTACAATTAGCTTGGAAAAGCTGACTATACCATTAAATTAGAATACCATTAACTCACAGTCATGCAGGACTCTGTGATTCGTCGGTCAAGGGACTTTGCTCTCCTAAAGGTGGAGGAGTGGGAGGAGCCAGACAGGTCAGAGGCGGAGCGATCCTTCCCCGTGTCCAATGACATCTCCTGCAGGAGAAAAACACAGACACGCGATTGGTTCTCCTCGCTAGACGGGATAGAATCTGAACTCTACTGCAACTCGTAGAGACAATGTGTTTCATATATATATATATATAAATACACATACACACATATATATAAATACACATACACACATATATATATATATATACACACACATACATATATACACATATATACAGATACATACATATATACACACATACATATAAATATATATACATACACATAAATATATACATACATACATACACACACACACACACACATATACATACATACACACACATATATACACACATATACATACATACACACACACTATGGACTATATACATACACACCAGAATAAAAACAAACACTAGTTCTGCTCAGACACACGGTTAGGTAGGTTTAAACATTTTGCAAAAAAACTTGCAATGATAAATTACACCTTATACTGTCTATAAAGTGTTCATTGCACATTTAATACAAGGAAGGTCATTCAAATAAAAAATATATTGTGAACGCTACAAGTACTAGTGAAAATACTATTGGCTCCAATGTGCAGAAGCAAGCTTTAAATTCTAATACATTTACTGTAAAACTTTTGTTCGGTTGTCGGGGAGGACCCACCTGTCTGTTGGCCAGGCAATGCTTGTCGCCGCGGCCCTGCCTGGGCACAGGGGAGGGCGTGGTGTCCGTTGTGCACACCTCCAAGCACGCGCTGGTGTCCATGCACTCCGCGGGCTGGCCCTCCTCGAAGCGACCAATCACCTGTGAGCGCCTGGTGACAAACAACGTTTGATGCCGTTAACTAGTATGTAATATGTTTTACATACTAGTTACTGTATGTTTGAGGCTACATTTTGTATCTATCACTATTTAACTACAGACACATTCACAGCAACAAACACCTCATAGCATTCACCATTCAACATGTTAATATCTAAATAATACATTTACCAAACATTTCAATATCACACTAAACATATAAAAGCCCTGCTAACATCTGTTAAACCATCTTAATTCTCTAAACATTTGAGCTTTCTTCTTCTACAACAGGCAGCAATAAACAACAATGGAAACGTCATGAAGCCACTCGGCAGTCTGTCATCGTTTCAGTGAGAAAGAAAACGTGGATGGCAGCTGAGTATGTGAATGGATGAGCCCAGGAGCGCTTGATTATGGATGCGCTGTGTGCTTTGTGGCGTGAGATGAGATGGGCTAAGGTGCTGAGATGGTGTGTGTTTGATGTGTAATGTGTGTGTATGTGTAGCGTGTATAGCGTGTGTAATGTGCGCGTAATGTGTGCGCGTAATGTGCGCGCGTAATGTGCGCGCGTAATGTGCGCGCGTAATGTGCGCGCGTAATGTGTTCTCCCAACTTGTGTGTAACGTGCGTGTAATGTGTGTGCGTGTAATGTGCGTGTGTGTAATGTGCGTGTGTGTGCGTGTAATGTGTGTGTGCGTGCGTAAGTGTGTGTGTAATGTGCGTGTGTGTGCGCGTAATGTGTGCGCGTGCATGTGTAATGTGTAATGTGTGTGTGTAATGTGTGTGTGTGCATGTGTAATGTGCGTGTGTAATGTGACTGTGTGTGTGCGCGTGTGTCCGTGTAATGCGTGTGTGCGTGAAATGTGTGTGTGTGTGTAATGTGCGTGCGTGTGTGTGTGCGTGCGTGTAATGCGTGTGTGTGTGTGCGTGCGCCCCCTCCCATGCAGGGCAGAGCTGAAATGACAGAAAGCAGGAATCTGCGTTGACCCAGGAGGAGAGCGGCAAGGGGGGAGGGGGTCCTCCACTCCCCCTGCTGGAGGAGAGCAGAAGGAGCACCCGGTAGCCAATAGCAACGCAGCAGGAGGCAGCAGCAGCTAAGACAAGCAGGGGAGGAAATTATTACACATCAGAGAGATGCGTGCAGCACGGTCTTCGGACACCGGGTGGCACTAGAGAGCAGAGAAGCTGATTGAGCTGATCACAGGACGCATAATAAACAAAGAAAAAAACCCAAAGCGTTTTAACATTATTACAGTGTTTGATTTATTGATTATAACCTTAACAAGTTAAGGTTATAATCAATAAATCAAACAAAATTGATGGTACTGATTTAGCGTTTTACAGATTTGAAACGATGATTTCTTGAATTAATTTGGTTTTTGTATACATTGTATGTACAGGATGTACACAATACTTTATATGCTGTATAAAAAAAGGGCATCTTAAGTCAGAACTATCCTAGGACAATGGAAACCTTTAGAAGGGGTAACTGATAGAGTTACAGTGTTAAGGAGCACTTAAGGGTTAGACATATTGCTCAACGATGATTGCAGATACACCCACACCTGGGCTTGAACCCTCACGCCGATGCCCCACTACATCCGGCTATTTCTGGGCACATATGATTGACAGACTGCTATGGAAAACATAATTCTCTATAACCACATCTAATACACAACATGCCAGTTTCACCGACACAAAGGTTGTGTGTACTAAACAATGACACTACAACCACATTCTAAAGTTAGTATTTTCCCGTTTGTTCAGACGGCAAAAATATCGAAAAAAAAACAGTTATATCAGAGTACTGTTCCTCAAACTCAATATTAGTTATCGTTATCGTTAGTGTTACTTAACAAATGTAACATCTAACGTCTTTGTTCCGTTAAGAACAAAAACAATAACTAATATCTAACGTCAGTGTTACTTTTTAAACAACAACAACAAACGACGTCTGACCTCAGTGTTAACAAATGTAACGTTTAGTGTGAGTGTTACTCAAAACAACAAATGTAACTTTAGTCTGAGTGTTACTCAAAACAACAAATGTAACTTTAGTGCGAGTGTTACTCAAAACAACAAATGTAATTTTAGTGCGAGTGTTACTCAAAACAACAAATGTAACTTTAGTGTGAGTGTTACTCAAAATAAGAAATGTAACGTTTAGTGTCAGTGTTGCTCAAAAAACAAATGTAACATCTAAAGTCTGTGTTACTTAAAAAATTTAAAGAACAAATGACTACTACAAATCATACGTCAGCATTAATTAAAACAACAACTGTAATGTCTAACATCAGGCTGCATTCACACATGAGCGTAAAACTGCTTGCCGTCACGCCAACGTCCCCTCCTCTGTAGTTTTGAACAACAGTTACTTACTTTCAGTGTGTTGTACCACCCACAAGCTTTCCTATTGGTTTACCGCTATGCTCCGATTTGCCTCCCGCAACGGACATGTTCTATCTTTTGCCGTCTGCTTCTAGAAGCCTTTTGTGAATGGCTTGCTATGAGAGGCTCTGCTTTCCCGTGACGTGCCGCTCATGTGTGAATGCATCAGTGTCAGTGTTACTACGCCGACTAAAACAACAACAACAAATCCCGCCCCACTGCTCACCTGCGCTCCTCTCCGAACAGCCGCACCACCTCCTCGCGCCCGGGGCTCCTGCCGCGCGCCTGCAGCTCCTGTCGCTTCCTGTCGGAGCGGAAGGCCTCCCGGGAGCTCAGCCGGCGGGCACGCGGCGCATCGGCCAGCGCGGCGTAGTCCAGAGTCACCGCTGCCCCCCTGCCGCCACGCCCCTCCCTCCGGGGGGCAAGCTCCGCCTCCGGTGAGCTCTGGGAGGAGCTGACGGCGGAGTAGCCAGGGGAGGGGGGGACGTCGGGGGAGGGGGAAGGGGAGGTGGGGGAAGGGGAGGGAGTGGTCTCGTACCTGCTGCCGGGGGCTCCCATGGAGACGGAGGGGGTCAGCGGGAGGTGCTGCGGGGGCTGGGGAGGCGGGGTGGAGGGCTCTGACTTGGCCTTCTCCAGGGAGAAGTAGCCGCTCTCCACGCGGACCTTCCGACCCGATGGCAGGGCGCCGCCATCTTGGAAAAACAACAAGGAGAGCGGGCATCACGACACAAACCGCCGTTTGTGTGTGTGTGTGGTGTGTGTGCGAGCGTGTGTGTACGTCTCACCGTTCTGGGGGGCAGTAGGGGGCGCTGCAGGCTCCGCCCCCCCCAACTGGCTGAGGCAGGAGGCGCTGCGGCTGAAGGGCAGATGAGGGGTGCGCCCCCCCCAGCGCCCCCCCTCCTCCTGCCACAGGCCGGCCCGGGGGCCCGGGATGCGCTGGGCTCCAGCGATGGAGCTGGGCAGGCAGGGGACGGAGCCGCCCCCGCTGCTGGTCACCGTCACCTTGGCCGGGCCAGGTTCCTGTGGAAGGGGGGAGGGCAGAGAGGATTATGGGTAGTGGAGTCACATAAAAAAAATGTAAGTATAGTATAGTAGTATACATATCCCTAATTCCTATTTTAACTTTTCTGCACGTAGTGTGGGAACACAGCTGCCACCCCCCCACGTACCCTTCGCCTAACAACTGCGTACATTGTTTATTTTTTATCTTCCTCGTTTAGGTAGCATGTTTCACGTTTATCTATGCTGACTAATGTGTCAACACTGAACTCGGCAAACAATGACTGACAAAGATTCTCGCAAAATAACTCAATAAGCCAATTAATCACCCTCTGTCGTCGATATCCTCTAACCCAAACACAAAATAAACCTTCTTTGTTTGGGTTTCATACATTCTACTGCCATGATCCTCACACTGCCTGTACCGCCACAGCGCACAGACGGAGTACATCACGCCTCAGCTTTATTCATACATTTACATACGACCTTCGGAAATAAAAGCCTGCTTCCCTTTCACCTACCCTCATCAAGTGTGAACAGGTAGACGTGGTTAGTCAGTATAAATGAGGATAATATAAACTACATTTTTTATTATGGCCGAAAGCGTCTACTTATAATTTTTATGTGGACAAATCACTTTGAAAATGTTTAATTCGCTGTGTATTGAGCCAGTCCTTACTTTTGCTTTGTTGGTTCGATAACCCTGAAAAACAAGAACTTGCTAAATTGTGAGGATGTGTAATCTGACTGTCACATATCAGAAGAGGGTCACTAAGAAAGGTGGGGAGATTCTTCAGGAACCTCTACATCCTCATCCTCTATATTGCAGCAAAAACTGCATACATGTGGCACAAATAATGGCACTAAAAAGACAATGTATTCTATCCAAAAACCACCTTAGCCTACTCACTGGGAAAATGTACAGGGGACTTTCCTCTGGATTCCAAAACATTTTTTCACGCTAACTTCAATCCCATTGGTAGGCGCCGTGTCATATTAATTTATCATGTTCCAGGCCTGCTAACTTTAGTCTTTCAACATTCCTGGATTTAAGGTTTCCTGTTAGTATTACAGTATTTGGAGAAGATGCATAAAAGCAATGGTTAGTGGTAACCTCAAACTCTTGGAGGACGAGGGGTAGTTTGACAGAGAACAAAGAGCTCATTCAGATGAGCACCTGGGTTATTACCACACTGAGGACAGACACACAGACACATGGGAGACATTCTGGTGAACAGGGACAAAATGCCCCAAACACAGTTCTACAATATCTAATTAGCATTAGGAATTGGGCGCCTGATGACATCACAGGACATCCACTATACTACAGGTGAGGTGAGGTTGGCCTAGGAGGTTTGCATAAAGATAAGAATAAAGCCCACCCCCGATAATCAACATTTTGCAATTATGCAACAAGCATGAGATGGAAAGAGGGAGGGCGACAGACAGACAGACAGACAGACAGACAGACAGACAGACACCGAGAGAAAGGAACAGGAAACAGCTAGCGAGAGAAGCAACAACGCATGTCCACTTAAGGCCCCCCGACACCCGGACTGATTGGGATACATGTTAGGAAACTTGGACTGGGATTTCACAACGGCTTGGGGTGGAGGAAAGGGTAGTTTTTGTCGGGCGGGGTCGAGTCGAACAACTCACAGGGTGTCCGTTCATGCTTCCGGTGGACAAGCAACAGCTTTCAGTTAGCTCAGCCTGTCAAGAAAAGCCTTCATTTAGTGACGTGGTATCAGCCAGATGTGGTCGAGATAGCCTGGACAGGACATGGCCTGGACCGAGGACTGCACAGACAAAACAGCTCTGTACTACTGATGTACTGTATCTACAAAACAGACAAATGGATAATCCTGCCGTGTGTTTGGCTTAGAGGGCTCTTCCCAGAAGACAAACAGATGCTTCCAGGCCTGCATGTTGACACAGTGGGTCTTATCTCAGGGTGTGGATTACATTTGCTCTTGTTTATGATAAAAAGTGTGCTTGTCCTGTATGTTGCGATACATTGGAAAAGGCAATGTTACCGTCCAGAAGACCACATGGGTAGCTGATGAAACATAGAGGCCTATACAGGTGTATAGGCACATTCTTATTAATATATATGATATGTTAGTAATACACGTCAACTTCGTAACACTGATAATAGGTTGTGATATGAAAATGGATTTGCTAAATTGCCATATAGTGTATCTCCTAGACGTATGTAGAGTAAGTTACTGTCTGTAATACGTCTGTTGTTTTCTTTTTTTAGCCGGTTATGTTAATTCTCTTTTCATTATACATTAACTACCATAACGGTCTTTTGTATATTATCAACATATATACATTTGTCGCTTCACCGAAACAGTGTTGTTCTGTTCTTCAACTGGTTAAGCAAAACAACACCAGCCTAAAATGTAGGCACACACAAGCTTACAGACAGACAGACAGACAGACAGACAGGTCCTGGACAAGAAGCAATTCTCTGTCTCCTAAAACATATCTGGCCTTGCTTCAAACACAGTTACGGGACATATAGATCTGGTTGTGTGGTCCGTATTGGCTGATAGTAAACACCAATGACCTCATCTAGTCAATACATGTAATATAGTTATTGATACTACTACTGTTACTATATGACCCTGTATGTCACTGTACGCGTTTTCCCTCCACAAGAGATTCCTGGCACTCATGACAAACTAGTCTTCACTTCCCTCGGGCATCATCAAGTCTCATGTGCACCTCAGGACTAGGAGGGCATTCTTACAGTGCTGAATACACGTGTAACATACAGTTTGGTTGATATCGGCACACAGAAGGAGCATGACGACGTATTGTAACGCCACTCGCCTCAACTTGTTGTTTAACAGCACTCTATGGTGAAGAACCTGAGGAGCTGTGCAGTCATTGCTGGTTGGTGACGATATTGAGGGGTTACGCACGCACACCTTGCTCTCCAGATGGCTTGGGTTCCCGCCAGCATGCATAGACAGCTTTGTGTGTCTCGGGGCACGTCACGTGTATGTTTCTTTTGTGGTTGTTAGCTTGGAGCTTGGAAGCAGCTAGTCTAGCAGAGCCAGTATTTACTTGCGTAAAGTCTGGGACACAGCGCTGGCTAACTGCCTCAAGACCCGCCTGCTTCACAGGAGAGGTATTTTGATTGACATGCACAAACAAACTGCATAACTCAATGACCAAGTCGGACAATATAACTTATACAGAGGAATTTGTTTCAGAAACTTAACGAGACAAGTCTGGTTGCAGATTGTGTAAATCTGTTATTAAATAATTACGGTTCAGTTACTGCTTAAAATGAATGTAGAAACTTAAATTTGTAAATCAAGCAGTGCACTGGCTTTATGATGCTAACAGCCAATGAAAATCAACAGTATCATGTATACGGCGTTCAGCACAGAGTTGCCTAGGTGACGTAGTGCTGCTGGACAGAAGAGGCTAAGACTAGTAAGCAGCCATTGTGTGTTGATGTACTCTAACTGGCAGAACCAACTATGTCTACAGCAAAAAACACACCATCATAGACAATATTAAACATCATTGATGTGGAACGTATCAACATCGATACATTAAATCGCTTTCTAATCATTTATTTATTTTTTTGGGATTTAAAAATAAGATTGACCATTAAGGTGATTTTAGAGATTCCCAGACTTAAAACCTCGAGTGCATTTTTGACATGCGTGGTGCAAATGCACTACCCAGAACGAGCATTAGGGGGCACTCAGTACCTGAGGGGTGGGCGGTTCCACTTTGCGTTTCTTCTTCTGGTTCTGTTTGTTGGTCCGGGGGTACACTGTTAGAGCCTCCTGCCACCTAACAGGGTCAAAGGTCACATGGTCAACGTCTTACATTAAGGTATGGAAACTTTTAATAAAGTTACATTTGACTTCGCTTGCACACCAGAGCAACTGTATAATATTAACAGTCTATAGGCTGTGTGTGGCATTCTGTGGTCAGGGTCTTCCAGCCCAGAAGCAGGTTTTATAGCCGGGTTTTACAGCCAGGAAATTCTACTGAAGCCAGCGGTTACCTGGAATAGGACTCACTCACTTGGAAGACAGGGAAAGATTACTCCGAGGAAGGATTACTTCCATGGAAAGATTACTCCCATGGATGGATTACTCCCATGGAAGGATTACTCCCATGGAAGGATTACTCCCAGGGAAGGATTACTCCCAGGGAAGGATTACAACAGTTACGTACAAAGCACCAATGCTAAAATAAAACACTGAACACTACCCATGGATGCACACACCCCCCTCCCCGTGAGTGCTCCTACCCATGGATGACCTCCCTGCACTCTGCCCGTATGAAGTGCTCCCCGTCGGCCCCCAGCAGACACAGGGAGTTCTTCTGGCCTGTGTGGGCCTCACCGTCCATCACCTCCAAACACAGGTTCATGTTGATGGTCCCCTGAGGCAGGGTGCTGGGCTGTGCACACACACACAAACAAACACACACACACAGGTTCATGTTGATGGTCCCCTGAGGCAGGGTGCTGGGCTGTGCACACACACACACACACAGGTTCATGTTGATGGTCCCCTGAGGCAGGCTGCTGGGCTGTGCACACACACACACACACACACACACAGGTAAATGTTGATGGTCCCCTGAGGCAGGCTGCTGGGCTGTGCACACACACACACAGGTTCATGTTGATGGTCCCCTGAGGCAGGCTGCTGGGCTGTGCGTGCACACACACACACACACACACACACACACACAAACGCGCACACACACAAATGCACACAGACACACGAACATGAAATGCAAACACACGCAGACACACACAAACACACATGAAACACAAACACACACTGACACATGCATGCAAACACACACAAATGTGTGCACCTGCGCGCACACACACACAGGCCATGTTGGTAGTTTAACCTTCATGTAGCCCTCTTTAACAGGGCTCTGAAACTGTTGTTAAAGCCTTGACTCCAGCTGCCTCATATCAATGTTTCATCCAAAACGTAATCAGGTTTTATTTAACCAGGAAGTCCCTGGAGAATGCGATCTCTTTTCCATGGGAGAACTGGCCAAGATCGCACACCATTAAAAAGTTACAATGTTTATAAGATGGAGCACATTAGAACAGACAAGCAACAACAGATGTGTACGGTCATGTCAAGACCCAGCTTAGGAATAGCTGTTACAGTGCTGCTGCTGCTAAATACATACAGTACATCGATTTCAACTCTCCAGGGGGACAATATAATCATGATCATAATAATAACATTGCCTATTGCATCCTAACTGTCCTGGAGGATTGGATTCCTCCCTCAGCGGTGCCTTCCGAGTGTTTCTTCCTTTTTTAACCATGTGGTTTCTACGGGCAGCAATCTACTTTACATCATACATTAAATGGAGTCAGCGATTGTAAGCTAGCACACAGTTATGCGAATATCGCCCACAGTCTGTTCTGTGTGGAAAATAAATCTGGTGTTACTTTCTACACAGCCCTGGCTCTGTAAATGGGAACACACACAAAGTGGTGCAACAGATTGATTTAGCAACTTGGAGTAACTTGGATACCATAATAACATGCTAGTTACAGTGTGGGACCAGGAAGTCACCTGAGTAAACCATTAAAAGGTTTAGAAAAAATGTGTTTTTAACTCAAACATAAAACATGTCAAATGTTAAAACAGCCAATAACATACGTTAAAAAGCAAACATGTCTTGTTATTTTAAATGCTTGTCTCTCTACCACGGCCTGTGACAACGTAACGTTTATTTTAGCAGCATATGAAAACGGTCTTGTTCCCTTTGTAAACAGAAGAGATCCAGTGTCAGATGAAACGCACAATGACACAAACACCATTCACCTGCAACTCGCCGTGGTTAGTACCACAGGCTGAACAACAGCGTGCACTTTTACCCGACACACACACACACACACACGGAACACAGCGCCTTTGTGTGTGAGCCGCCTCATTTGCAATGAATGGAGAATTGTTGGCGCGACTCGCTAAGAGGATTTCTCAGTAAGCCTCCGTCGTTCAAGTCTCTGTTGTCTGTTGAGCCGACAACATATTTCTCCCTCTTTTTCAAACAGAGCCTCCGATCTGCCAAACAGAGCCACCTATCTGCCAAACAGCGTAGGGCATTTGAGGAACCTTGGAAAAAGACATCATCTGTGTACTCTAACAGAGGGATGTGACGTTCGTCCCTTCTTCTGCGCCTCTATAATGACTTTGCAGAGTCCCAGGAGAAGGTGACAGCCAGCCGATCAGATGAAAGCGCAGGGGAAGATATCTGACCAACTTTGAGGCATTGAACCACCTCTAAGAGCTCTGAGAACATGGGCAGAATTAGAGGCACCCCGGACAGAATTAGAGGCACCCCAGCACCACAGAGGTCTTGAGGACATCGGGGACACAGATGATGAATAACAACGCCACCAGCCAACATCATGCCACTAGACAAGGCTGAATTAAAAGGCGTCTGCTTGGAGGGCGGCTATAGGCTACCGTACCGCAGAGCCTGTCAATCACAATGCCTGTGATGAGGGTAGGGGGAAGTTAACGGGTAAACCATTGTGGGGTTTCCGCCCACTGAAGTGCGGTGGCCAGCTTCCACATTCATACGATACGAGTGCATTCTATGTTCACCCTCACACTGGTGAACCGTACTAAGGGCTTCAATGGCACGCTGCTAAGATGCCAATCCCTTAAAGGTGTAGTCAGCTAATACACTTTGTCAAATTCACCAAATATCTCCTTGCATTCGCCTTCTTACCATTCTCTGTGCGTGCTGAAAAAAATGTATCTGATACTTCTACACAACCCTGGCTTCGTAAATAGGAACATAAAGTGGCGAATGCCACTCACAACAACAACACTGCCGCTTGGCTTCGCAATGCGTTTCAATGTGTGGGGGTGGAGCTTCTGAAGGAGTTTCTTTTGATTTGAAAAACAAACCCAGCTTTTAAAAGAAGCTACCAGATAAGAAGATAAAAAAAATACAGTAAAATCAGAAGAGGTGTATAACATTTAATATATATTTTATGTAAAGATGGAGTGGATTAATATCATCCTGAGCAGAGAATGACATCACAATCCCTCTGTGTGTGTGTGTGGTAATCTGAGCTCCTCTGTTCTGATAGCTGGTTAGCTAGAGCATTTGATGGGAGATGCCATGAGATGAAACGCGATTAGAAATTACCTATAAGAGAGAGAGATCTATAAGAGAGAGAGATCTATAAGAGATCTATAAGAGATAATATACCATGACCAGAGATGGGGGATACAGTATAGAATAGCCTGTAATTATACATATTGCATATGCTAACAAAGGATTGTGAAAGCTCTACTTCCAGGCGAGTTCGCTGTTCTCTGCCGTGGCCAGGGGGGGGCGTCCTCAGGCTGTTGTCCTGCCACTGTGTCTCAGGCTGGGGGGGTGGGGGGTGGGGAGGCGAGAGGTTGCCAGCCGGGTGCGGCAGACAGCCCAGCCAAACAGAACGTAGACAACTGGGTGCTGACTCAGTTGACCCCCCCCCCCACAGACCGTCATCTTGACCTGAGGGGCCTGTCAACCCCAAACACCAGCGTTCAGGAGTGTAGGCTGGGAGGGGGGGGGCTCAATGTCAAGTAGAGGGAGAATGAACAATATGGCATCTTGAACTTTGACACCCCACTGCTCTGCCATTTGTCTCACACACACACACAGACTAGAGCTTTAATCGGGCCTGAAAAGTTCAACCCAACCGACTGAGCCCGAAACAATTCTGTCCGAGCCCGAACGGCACGCGTTCGACTTGCTTAAGCCCAAACCCGATATGTTTACTTTGATATGATAACTTTTCCAGGCAGTGTCCATTTGCTGCACATGGCCATGTGTATCAGATGGCTCTAGCCCAGATAGCGCTGCTGACTCATTTGGTACTAGATGGCACATTGAACAGCTTGATGGATGGTGATTAAAAGAAAAGAAACATTTTTGCTACGATGTTGAGCGAGGAGCTAAGGAAATGACACGCTAGTAGAAATGATTAATAGAAAGAAATCGTATTGTTAGGCAAGAACAGGAGCCATACTAACGTTATTTATTAATGAAACGGCTTGCAACAAATGTAAGCCTATAAGCTATATAGGCTAAACATATTTGCATTGTCAGCAGCATCCATTTTCATGTTTCTCTCTAAATAACAACGTGTCAGCGAGGGGGACAGGTACAGGCTGAATGAGCCACGACTCAAGCTGCTTAAACACGCTGCACATCATCTGTATTCATTTGTTAATTATTACCGAACCCGGCCCGAACCAGACATGCCTGTTTAAATATGTGAGAACTAAAGACGGACCCGTCAAGACCAGATCTCAAGCTCTAAATCAGACCACACACACCATCATCACTACATGGTCAAGGTCATGCAAGGACCACACTATACCTCTCTCTCTCTCTCTCTCTCATTTTGAGGGAAACCAACTTTGAGTTGAAGTTATTGGTTCCTAAGGGCCAGTATCTCTCTGCTGAACTCTTTGTAGCATCACATACTTTCTGTAAATGTATTGTTCTTGCACTTCAGAATGAGATGAGGTCATTTGACCATTATTCAGTGCATTTTGTTTTTTTTACAGTGTAGGTGTTTCAGTATTACAGCAGTCCTTTTCAACACCTGCAGTTTGATTAGTAACACCTGACATGTGTCAACAGCACCAAGCTGTTACTATGGCAGCTCACATCTAGTCTCTCAGATCCCCCTGCCTTATAGACTGACATTTGAGAAGGGGGTGGGGGGGACCCAATCTAACAGCCGGCCTTGGTCTGTCAAGAGTCCCGAACCAAGAACTAACTTGGCTCAACATCCTACCCAGGATTCTGATCAAATCAATTATGCAATGGATCTTTTCCTTAGTGACCATGACAACAGCAGCAAACAAGCCTCTCCGCTGAGCACTAACCGCAGAATGAAACAGCATTTTCCACGCAAAGGATATTGGAGATTTGAGAAGGAATTTTATTTTACCCAACAGACTAAAGTAATAAATTAATAACCATAATCAACGAGAAAAATGCTATTCACGTTGCCTATTGCCTTCAGGGACTCTTAAGGAATATGTGCAGTAGATCTACATACTTTAGAGACTAATAACGCATGCCTGGGAACAGGAAGTACAAGCAATGTAGATGTCAGAAAGACAGGCAGGCTTCAGACAGACAGACACAGCCTTCAGACAGACAGACACAGCCGTCAGACAGACAGGCAGGCAGACAGACAGGCAGACAGGCAGGCTCAGCCTTCAGACAGACAGGCACAGCCTTCAGACAGACAGACAGGCAGACAGACAGGCAGGCAGAGCCTTCAGACAGGCAGACCCTTCAGACAGACAGGCAGACAGGCAGGCTCAGCCTTAAGACAGACAGGCACAGCCTTCAGACAGACAGACACAGCCTTCAGACAGACAGACAGACAGGCAGACAGACAGGCAGGCAGACAGACAGACAGGCACAGCCTTCAGACAGACAGACAGACAGGCAGACAGGCAGGCGGGCAGGCGGGCAGGCTCAGCCTTCAGACAGACAGGCACAGCCTTCAGACAGACAGACAGGCAGACAGACAGGCAGGCACAGCCTTCAGACAGACAGACAGGCAGGCAGGCAGTAAAACAGTCAGGAAAGCAGAAAGATAATTTCATATGGTGACTATCTGCAGGGCTATCTGCTGGGGCAGGCATAGTGCTTTAGGCATACTGTACGCGCACGCACACACACACAGTATTCCAGAAAAAGCTTTTGTCAGTGATTGCATAAGAGTGTGTGGGATTAAACGACACTACTGTATGTGCAGGAAGAGGAGCTGTGGCGCTGTCCTCTCAAACAAGACGCTCTGGGGGGGTGGGTGGGCCGTGTGTGTGTGTGTGTGTGAGGGGGTGGGCCGTGTGTGTGAGTGCATGTGAGGGGGTGGATGTGAGGGGGTGGGCCGTGCGAGAGGTGTTGTGTGTACGTGTGCATCTGTGTGTGTTGGTGGTGTGAGCATCATAATGCACGGGGCCAGCGCTCAGCGAACAGAGGGCGAGGAAGAGGAGGGTGACTTGAAGGACGAAGATCAGATGGCAGATGAAAAGAAAAAAATTAATATGAAAATATATTAATAAATAAAGCTCAAATGCTAACCTAACAGCATACTCAGACTGGTGTGTGTGTATGTGCGTGCTCGTACGTGTGCATCACAGGACAAACTGATGCTATACTGTAAGATGCATCACATTTTCCATTTTAAAATTCTATACTTTTCCAGACTTAAGTGTATGGAGCCCCTTAGGAGCCCCATGGGGAGAAAAAAAAAAAGTCTGGTAATTTTTTAAAATATATATATAAAAACCAATAAGAAAAAAAATTGAGATTAAACTTTTTTTTTCCAAAGTAAAAAATAAAAATCAAATAAATCTTTTTTCAATCAAAAAAATGTGTGACTAATGAATTTTTTTTTCAAAAGTTAAAATATAAAAATGTACATGTGAAAAAGAACTAAAACAGCAAGAAATAAAATATTGTGATGAAGGAATTTTTTTTTTTCCAAAGCAAAAAATAACAGGTGGGAAAAAAAAAAATAGTGATGAAAATGTATTTTTTTTACATTGTCAAAAATATAATGGCGAAGGATTTTTTTTTTAACGAAGAAAAAAAAAAAAACTGGTGAGAAAAAAAAAGTTCTAATAATAGTAAAATCACATGATGGAATCAAATGGAACAAACTATGACACTACGGTAACGTTAATACGTACCCTAGTTAGTTAATGATAACAGCACTGACTACCATTTAACAATTTAACCCGGTTATGGTTCTTGATTAACTTACGACTACCATTATGTAAGCTATGTTTTGACACTACTGTAGTCACAGTCAGTTTGTACTTACTGAAACGGGTCCATCCCACAACGTCAGCTAGCTCGAGCAGCTAGTGTTAAAAAAAAAAAAGTGCAGGAGAGAAAAAATAAAAATCTCAGCAAAAATAATTTTTATCCAAGCGTCTGTTACTATTTTTAGAAAAACAAATTTCTCAGTTTTTTTTTTTTCTTAGTTTAGTTTTTTACTTTGGAAAAAAAATCCCTTCATCTTCATTCTTTTACCCATTTTTTTTTTTTTTTTTACTTTGGAAAAAAAATCTAACTAATCTAATCTAATCAATAAATCTTATTGGTTATATATATATACATAAAAATTCTTTGATTTTTTTTCTCCCCATGCTAAGGGGCCCCAATACTAAGGGGCTCCGTAAAAATGTCCAGGTAGACTAGATTTTAAATAACTAGATGTTTACATAGTATACTTACATTATTAATGTGTTGACAATGTATGCTATTCCTTTGCCAAAGAATTACCAGAGGATTGTAACAATACAATAGCTCATATAAATCAATTAACACAAATTAGAAACCAAGCCATTGCAGCATTTTCTTTTACACTAATGTGGTGGTCATAAGGCACTAGCCCAGAGATGTTTAACAGGCTGTGACACAAAGGTAGCGCTGCATGGGGATTAGGGATGGCAAATACAAAGACGGTATTCGAGCACAAATATTTTTTTAATGATTTGTGTTCAGGAAGAAAAGAGAAATAGCTGGTGTTCAGTAGTGAGCGCAGAAGCTTGTTTCTGTTTGTGCTCCGGCTGATTTGCTGACGTGACATGAAGATAGCCTACGAGTAGTAGTCTCATTCAAGGGATTTGGATTGAGCCCAGACGGAATATAATCAAAATGCACAGAAGGTTTTGACACACCTGCAGACATCACGCTGGAGAAATACAGCGCTATCTAGCAACGTTACTGAACAATGATCGAGAGATTAGCAAAGAATAGTAAGATAATCCGTTTTTCAGACGGCACGCTATTGTTGTAGCTGTGCTATCGAATTTTGACCACACATTTACAGTCATGTACTTTCCCAATATAAGCAGCAATATTAGACATACGGATCACATAAACGTCAAAAATAATATTGCCCTAGATTATATTCATCTTTAAAAACAAGTGTTTTTCAGTATAATTTTGCCAGATAATACCTTGCAATACTTTGCCTTCCTTACTCAGCAAACACTTCAGTTAACAGAAACGTTGAAGTTTCACAAAGCCCATTAGCATGGACAAGTTATATGTATTTGCACGTTATTTAGCCTATTTCATCCAGATAAGAACACCTGTAGACATGGCCTAAATCCAGTGCGATATAGCTGTAGGCGACTTGCAAGAGCTCCCACATGTCAATCAGTTGTCCGAGGGTGTACACATTTGGCACAACACGCCCCAACCTTTTCCCTCATTGTCCAGGATCGTTACGCTAATTTTCACTTTAGTACAAATACAAATAAATACAAATAGTGGGCTCTCTGCACATCCCTAATAGGCATGCGTCTTCAGTAGCACAACAACTCTTGCCTTGCTTTCAAAAACATCACGCTCAGCCTGGTACACGCTCTCTCTCAGTGGTCAGCCTTGTGGCTCTGCTGCCCGTTCCAGCCACCACGAAAAGTACTCTGCCTTTATAATCTAATGGAGTAGATATTGCAGAATAAAGAATAGGGGCAATAGTCTGCAAAGCCAAATATCATTCCATAGTCTTGTCATATCTTATATAATATTATAGTTATAACGTTTTAACACCCACCCTGATGGTAGACCAATCAGGTTGGATTAGTGGGATGATGTTGAAGTCAAGCGTGTTTCTAAATGGTGGTAGAGCTAAATGAGGCGATCAAAACACTTGGTTAAACGCTGTCCAATAGTTTCAAAGGTAACCAGACGTCTACGCCCAGTAGCATGCAACTGGGTGTGATACTGGACTGATAACACTTCCCTATGGAGCGTGGCCAGACCATATTCACAAAGTGAATTTTAGGTCTGGTTAAACCAGGCTAATACTTTCCCGTACTGCGTAAAACCCTGTCACAGGTGTGTATGCGTGTGTGTACGTGTTCTCGCACTCGTCACAGGAGAAACAGGTGCTATGGGATGATCACATTGTGTCATTGTTGGTCAGGTTTCACTGAGAAGTGTGTGTGTGTCATCGTTTGCCCAGACACGTCTCTCTCCACCCAATCTCATCCATCAATCAGTTTCCTCCTCTGCTGGTGTGGACAGAAGCTGCATAGAATAGCTCGTCCATGGTTACTACACTGAAGCGTGTGTGTGTGTGTGTGTGTGTGTGTGTGTGTGTGTGTGTGTGTGCGTGCGTGCGTGCACATGTGGTCTTTATTACTCATTTATTTCACATTTGAGCATCAGAATGAGAAGTACAGAAACAGGAAGCTGCAGAGATGAGGGTGTAAGGGAAGTTAAAAACTAACACGTACGCACACACACACAGAACTAGATCCTATTTTAAAGTCCTGAGAAAGTGACCCATGGTGTCCCCAGCACTTTATTATTGTGTCATGATTTCAGATTAAAAGCGAAGAGCTGTCAAGGCTGTTTGGGAAGGGAACGAGAACTCTGTGGGCACTCCAACTGAGAGCATTTAGACTAAATCACGTTAGAGGAATATTTTAAGTACTCATCTCCCTGTAGACACATATAACCTTTCTAGGACCCCTGGGGTCCCCCCGTTCTGACCACTAGAAGAAAGTCAAATATAAACAACTGCCGGCGGGAAGGAGTTGGAAGAAAGACTAAAAGAGTAAAGAGGATCTAAACAAGACCAGTCAAAAGGTTTGATTTTACTAGCTGGGTTCTATTTAGTGCCGTTTCCATGACGAGCGCTAGGAATGGTTTAGGCTCGGGGCTGCTACACGGAATACTGGCTCAACATCCGACACACACACACACACACACACACACACACACCATTGTTTTCCATTTACCACTTATAAAGCTGAAGTCAGCGATGCTGGAGAAAGATTGCTCACGTATGAAGTTGATGACGCAGACGAAGACAAATGCACGCGCACGCACACACACGCACACACACACACACACACACACGAGACAGCTGTGTGGTGGAGCTGCAACTGTCCTCTGACAGCACAAAGCGGGAGGTCAAGGTGGTTGGGAACAGTCTAAACCGGGACCGTTCCTCCCCAACACCACCTCAGCAGAACCCGGCAGCGGTCCAAGACAGAATTCCAGTTCCAGAATCCAACCTGTTGACCAGTTAGATTCTGGAATTGGAACTGCTAGCCAAGTAACGGCCTCCGACAGGTCAGACAGGTCTTCCTCTCAGGCCTCCGACAGGTCAGACAGGTCTTCCTCTCAGGCTACACTGACAGGTCAGACAGGTCTTCCCCTCAGGCTACACCGAGGGAGAGATTACATAAGCACAACTAACAAAGTCTTTGACTAGAACAGGGAAACGGGCCAAGAACGCACCGACAGCTGACAGAAAGCAGGAGAAACACAGGAGATAAAGAGGAAAAAATAAGTGGAAAAAAATGTTCCCAAGTTCAACTCGCTGCCCTCGAACCTTCAGCTCAGTGCTTTAAAGCAGGAAAACTGGCCAGCAGAGCTGTAGAATTACGCAACACTAGACCATGTTGGCAACAACAACATGACAGAGGACGACATTCTTGTTTTTGTTTTTTGTGTGTGTGAGCAAAACTGGACCCAGTAAGATTTTGAAACAAACACAATTTCATTCCACAAAGGTTGTAATATGAGCCGTCTCCTAGAGCCACTTTACACAGAAGTTCATAATAAGTCTGACATTTTTCCCTCCAAAAAGACCCAGAGCTACTATGACGCAATGCTCCTTCCTACGTGGCTATTGTGCACAACTTGACAAATAAAACCACTCGAACAAGATCCAAATATCTGCTCCAACGCCTCGCTTCCTACGCTCGCATGTGCTGGCATGGTAACGCATGAAGAAGTAGGATCAGCGCTATCAATCTTCGACGGGAATTAGTCATTAGTCATGGAGCCAAAACCCCATCAGCCAGCCAGGCTCTGCTGATAGCAAGACTGCTAGCTAGGCTCACGTTAGGAGACATGGAAAATAATTTACCAAACAATTAAAGTCATTTGCTCTGTGAGCTGGGGGGCAGGATAGTCTTGTGGTTGATATGGGCTTCTCCAAGACCAGAATGGTCATAAACTATTTTCCCCAGTAGAGATGGCAGGTTAAAGTATTTTTTAAAAAAAAGATTTAAATAATTTTACGCCGTTCCAACAAAACCATTCATTCAATCAAGACTTGTTTGCCAATTGGTTAAGTGACATTTGCGGTTTCCCAAAATGTCAAAAAGAGAGATATTTAGCTAAATATGTTCAAAACTAATCAGTGCACACATTGAACAAATCATTCAATCTACTTTAAAAGATCTGTTTATTTTGAACAAATCGTTCATGAACAAAGAATCTCTAACAAGCATCCCTGAGCAAGATACCCCGATCTGCTCCATGTAAAAGTTGCTATTTCTACTAATTTAAATCAGAAAGCTGTTCAATTACCTTGGTACACAAAAACTAAAATGCCCATTTTTAATATACAGTACGTAAATCAGTGGGATAAATCTAAAAACGGTCCCATTCATTGACATAAACGAGCCTATCCCAACCTCTGTATTCTACATATAGGTCTAGCTGTGTCTGGTCCCTCTGAGCAGTAAGAGACATTGCTTGGTGAGGAGGAGACATTTAGTTTTTGTTTTACACTGGCTGCTTTCCTGTCCAACTTCCTGACGGGCCTCCGCAACGTGGCGGATTCCCTGCAGTCATCAGTTTCTGAGATCGTTTGTTGAATACCTCCAAAAACCACGGCAGATATTCTAATATACATCTCCCTCTCCCCTCAACACCTCTAGCCGTTCCATGTGTGTCAACCATATTTCCATACTTTTGAGGTTTTTATTTTTTATTTTAAAAGGTTTCATCCATCAGCTTCCTCTCCCAGCCAGAGAGAGGACCTACGTGGGAACACCAAGCAGAATCAGGTGCAAAGCTGGAACAACGGCAGTCACAGAGGCGGAGTGGACAGCTGCAGCAGACTGCTCACAGAGCCAGCAGCCGCTCCCCCCAACCGCAAGCCGTATCTGACGCTGTGTGGCTGTTAGGAGCGAGCACCACCCCCAAGGGCGTCGGAAATAGGGGGGACGGGGAGGACGCGGGGGGGGGGGGGGGGGGGGGGGGGGGGGGGGGGGGGGGGGGGGGGGGGGGGGGGGGGGGGGGGGGGGGGGG
>JAODUK010022402.1:0-25077 GCA_027564635.1 Typhlichthys eigenmanni
TCATTCCCCACCTGGAGTAGGCACTCCATCGGTTTCCGGCTGAGAACCATGGCCTCAGATTTAGCGGTGCTAATCCTAGTGAAGTGTATACATACAATTTAAATAAAACCCTAAACAGTATATCCATATCATCCCACACCAACAAATACTTTTTGTTTTTGCTTCTCTCATCTTCTGCATGTTGTCTTCCTTAACGTTGTCGCTGTTCAACTAAGTTTAGTTTATTTTCTTTTTATATGGACTTTCCATCATGGTCTGCTCCCTCCGTGGTTCCAGTGCGGCTGGCCAAATGGCAATAAAAACCTCAAAGGACATCAGAGCGGGAACGGGAGACCTATTTGTTAATCCAACAAAATCCCTAGTTAAGTAACAAGTCAGTATGTGAACAGGGGCTCAGCTCTGCTCTGTCAGAAAGGAGTCTCCTGCGTACATGGTCAGATATAAACGCATGTTGACGAGATTAATGTGCAGAAAATGATGACATTTCCTGCAGGCATTATGCATCACAACTTGCATATATTCGTTCAAAGTAAAGTATTAAAGGCAGGGTCAGTCATTCTTGTTAACTTCAAGCTCAAATCAAAAAGCGCCGCCTCACACAGAAATGCATTGCGAATTAAAGATTAAAGATGGATACAAATGAATGCAGATTTCCCCTCCATTTTCATTTGTACAGTGTAACTTGGAAGTCAAACAGCCATGAAACATCCTGAATATAATTACATTATATGTGTGTTATAGGTGTTTCAGCAGTAGAAAAGGTTTTAACCCGAGACAATACGTGTGCCATAATGAAGGCTGGCTACCACAACCTACAATACCAACCCACCTCAGAGCCAGTGTCTTTTAAAGTCACACAGTTAATGAATCCTGATTCATTCTGTTTATCTCTTCTGATTTTTATGAATCAGTATGTACTGTATATCTTACAATGAATACTGCAGTACGCATGCAGATTCAGATCTATGCCCTATCCATTCTAAGTGTCCTGTCTCCTCCCTCATTAGGCTGGCAGCACTGCCCGAGAGCAGGCATGTAAACCCTGTAGGCCTAACAGTCGTTTTGACTGAGAGCACTGAGGCACTGACTCATTGAGCAATACAAGGCAGGTTGGCCTTGTAGCTTATTGGTTAGCGACAGACCCTCAAACCCTGCTTACACTCTCACCTGGCCTTCAGACCCAACTTAACCAAATAACCTCATTCTGAGTCCTTGTTTTACCTGAACTAAAGTACCAGCTGTATGGTGCTTATCAAGACTGATGGTTCAGATATTGCCAAATAGCCAGTATTATTAGATTTTATAAATGCATAAAAGCATGCTGAAGTGACTTTCACATACTCCTCCATAGGGTAAAACAAGCAACAATGAATGACAATGGCCATACATTTGAACCCAGGCCAGGTTCCCAACCACTTTAAATCATAAAGCATCAGCTAGCCAACATCCCTATGGGCATACGGACTGGGTTAGAGCAATAAAGGCTCTCTCTGAATGAACAGCTGTTCAGAATACATATGGCAAAGTACATTAGCAGAGGCACCGTATCTTCATACAGCATGCTGTTTATTTATCCTCACATACAGGCCAGAGACAGAATGACATGCCAACTACTTTGCGTGGCTTAAGTGCTTTATAATATGAGCGTGATTTCATTTCCATCCACTATTTGCCTAGACCAGACGTTCTCTGTGTGTGTGTGTGTGTGTGTGTGTGTGTGTGTGCATGCGTGTGCATGCATGTGTGTGTGAATCACATGAATGCATGCTGTAATTGTGAGGGACATTTATATCTCATATAATATCCTTCACTATACACTATATATGGGTGTGTCACATTTCTCCATGCTTATCACATTAAGACGCAAACACATAAAAGGCTAATTGTGCATCACCAAGCATTTGAAACTGTACAGATTACGTTATGTTCAGGTTTCAAAGTGTTCTGTTCCTTTATAGCAGAGCCACTTCAGACTGCATTGCTGTTGTCTGTTGCATGACTTAATCGCTGGCACTTAAGTCGTGAATAATTTATATGGGTGTATCACGCAACAATGTAAATGCTCAGACATAAATTCTTCCAGATGGGGGCGTGTGTATTCTCCTCCATAGCCGAGAAACGGAGAGGAAACAGATCTTCCAAGCCATGACACTTCTTTCTCCAAGGGGGCCCATTGGTTGCTAAACCATTCTGCTGATTAAAGCAGCATGACTGTGAGGTATTTGCGGCGTTTTTAGTTGCGTGAACCCTGCTGATGTGCGCGGAGCGTAAAGGCCTGTGGTCTGTCAGTGTGTTCTGATGCTGAAACAACTCATTGTGTTTTGTAGCTGCTCAAACCTCCCCAAATGATCCACTCACAAAACCTTTACTGGCCAGATAATGATTCATTAACCGTTGCAGACTTTCACACATGCTCTAACAACATTAGATTCTAGTAAAACCCTGGACTGCCTTCGGGCTGTTCCTTCTCAATGAACACCCATATTAACCTGAAACCATGGAGCAAAGTTCTGCATATTCACTGGACCCTGCTGGCTCTGGCATTTAGACAATAGACATTGTATTCTAAAGAAGGAACTAGCCTATAGGCTTATGTCTATTATTATTCAGTGTACAAATGTAAATATCTCCTGACTTTATGATTTAATATTACATAGGTCCATTGAGTGCAATGCTTTAGAAACCTAGAGCAGATTGTTTACCCGAGAGGGAAAGCCCAGCCTTTGCCTTAATGCAATATCCTGAGCGGCTCCTACACACAAGGGGGCTTGACTCCTGGCGAAATTTGATCCCACACATGGCCCTTTAAAGGAATATGGGATGACTCTATTCAATGGGGCTCTTCTGCAGCGTCCCGCTGAAGTCTTCGTTCAAGAGAAACGGAGGGACAACCGGGCAAAAGACGGCATACTGTAGAAAATTAATGGGCGTTAGTGAAAATAGAGTGAATGAACGTGTCGGTTTGGAGACTGACGATGATTCGACAAAGACTGTCTACGTGATCTGAAAAAGCCGACGGAAGGGGAGACTAGAAAGTCAAAAGGTATATAGTCTATTTGAAAAGCTCTGCTTGAACTATTTAATGATTGTTATTAATTCGATGTGAAATCGAACAGATTTATGACAGTCGGATTATTCTGGTAAATTCAAATTGGTGCAATTTGAAGCGCTATGAGCAGGTTTTGAGAGATGTCTGCGTTTTGCAGTAGTGTAACCTTTCTGCTGACCGACGATTTAGGCTACAGTAGTATAGCCTTAATAATGCGTACCTGATCCACCTGTTCCTTATGGTCCTTTTTGAAGAAAGTTGTTAGCCTGTAGGCTACACGGTTCCTGCAAATGCCTCAACTAACACCACATCTGCTAGATCAAGGCTTTTTATTTTTGGGGGATTTGAAGTCAGAACTCCTTAAATATATGTTTGCATGGCCATAGAGGAAAATAGTCTCTCTCTCTCTCTCTCTCTCTCTCTCTCTCTCTCTCTCTCTCTCTCTCTCTCTCTCTGTGTGTGTGTGTGAGAGAGATGGGCTGGTGGGAGTCAGTTCATGTGTGTGTAATTTTGTCTGTCTGTCCTGTGCATCTATTGGTGGGTATACCTGTAAAGCATGAACACATGGAATGTTCCGGCCATTATCAAAACGATTAGTGCATCAGCTCAAGAATCAGTTCCTGCTCCATAACTCCGTTGAACTCCTTATTCCTTTAAGGCATACCTCTTATTTAAGCACCTTCTCTAGCAAATACATAGACAGATAATACACGTTTATTCTGTCACTCTTGTCACACCTTCCACAGTGCAGCGCTATTGGTTCTTACCGTGCACAGGCTTTAGGCAGACAAGGAGAAGGGAGATAGCTGTTTATACCTCCGCCAGGAGGAATGCAAGGGCCTGTATTTACAGAACAGACTGATGAGTGTGGTCAGTCTACTCAAGCCTGTCATTAACCTGCCCTGACTGAGCTTCCTCTGTCGGGGGGGAGGAGTATGACAAGACGGATAAGATGATAGATGGAGAGAGAGTCTAGGAGAGGTATATTCATGTGGAAAAGTTGAGTGAAGGCTCCCAGGGGCCCCTGAGCTAACCTCTGATTTGTATTGCAGCTTAAGGCTGCTGTTTTGTGTGTGTGTGTTTAAAGCTTCAGGCCGTGATTTATTCACATGAATAAATCCTAATTTTATCCATCTGTCAACGTGTCTGTTGCATAAGGTACTATAATATAAAGTCAAAGTGACACTCTGCGCTTGTTCAAGATGCTCACTGTACTGTATAGCCTGATGCTAACTGATCTGCCCGTCTTGCAACAGATAGAGTTCCAACATACATGAACAATAGGAGAGAACATGCACCGTATGTATGCAAAGGGCTATAACAGCAGCAAATCAAACACACCCTAGTTCACTTTGTGCAGTCATGTGTCTATGCCTTATATTGTACACACGCACACACACACACACACACACACACACACACACACACATACGCATTGTGGGTGACCCAGACTTGGATTTATACAGACAGCGGCCGAGGGGATTTCAAATGTCTTACATCACTGCAGCTGCATGCTGTGTGTGTGTGTGTGTGTGTGTCTGTGTGTGTACACACACGCACACAAGCATTGAGGTGTTATGCTGACCAGGGTGTACATAATTTGGCTGTGAAATGTAGACTGACCCACAGAAGACTTCTCCATTTGCTCCCTCTGTGCAAAACACACCCTCAGTTTACAGTGCTGGAATGTATTGCCGTCATGGTAGAACAACAATAGGAAGGATTGGGAACATCATAAACAACTTTATTACATTCTGCAATAGCTTCCACAGCCTGAGTAGAGACCCTGGATATCAAACCTCCCTCCCTCCCTCAGAGGGATAGCAAAGGCTGTCAGTGGAGTCACTGGAACGCAGTCTCTCGTGCAGTGGAGCCGGTACAGCAGAAAGCGTCCTGGTGGGATATCCTTGTGGTGTGGTTTCCATTCACTTGTCTCCACTCACTGTTTGCTCTGGCCCGGCCTGTCGCAGAGGTCTTCCGTCTGTATGGAAGTGGAGAAGAGCCCAGGGCCTCTTCGTCTGTCCATAGCCAGAGGAAGACTCACCGGGCTGGGCTGGAGTTCACACCCTCGCTGGCCTGTGCCTTGGGTGGCCCAGACGTTCCTAAAAATGAACAGGATCAATATGGTCCTCATATTATTATTTTTGCCTATGCCATCTACCTGAATTCATTCCAACATTGACATACAATACACGAGACAGAAGATAATATCATTTTTTGCTTCATAGTCTCTGTGGAAAGTTGTGCTTTTATAAACAGCTTATGCTCACGCCAATATTTAATTCTTAGTTGTAACAAAGGCCAAATTTTACACGTGTGCACACACATATATAAATGGGCACATTTATATAGCACTTTACAGTATTTTTGCCTGACATTCACCCAGTCACACAAACATTCATGCACTGATGGTGATTGCTGTCGTGCAAGGTGCGACCAACAACTTCGAGCAGTTAGGCATCTTGCTAGGATGCTTACAAGTAAGATCCACACAGGGGTTTGAACCCATGACCTTCTGGCTGGAAGCCCAACACCCAGACCACTAGACCATCCTGTCCCCTATATATATATTTAGCTTCCTGGCACTAGCTGGCATAGGCTGGGGTCACTGGTTTCCTCCCCATGTTAAAACAAGCCGCGAGTGCTAACTGAATTGTTCCGGCTAGAATTAGCATGCCACTTTTGAGTGTTTAACCAGCAAATGGCTTGTTTGCACCCAGCTGTTTTAGCTCCTTGAGGCTTGCCTGGTCTGGACTGACCTAGTGTGCCCTACCCTGGTATCGTCAGAGCTCCCTCTCTGCCTTCCACTATTTGCCCTTCATAGTCTCCCAAGAGAGCGAGAGAAAGAGAGGGAGAGAGAGCGCTACGTCTGAAGCCGGGCCTTGACTGTCCAAAATGGGGGCAGCGGTTGGCTGGCCTAACCTCCGCATGCACGACTTCTTTGTAATTAGTTTGCTAGGCCTGTATTTATGAGCATGCTAATTGCAGGGAGCACCACAGCGCAGTTCTAGCCGCCGAACTTTGAACGTCTGCTGTTCTGCTGACGCTGTCTGGCGACGCTGTCTGTCTTGAGTTGAGACAAGGTCTGTCTGTCCCATCATGTTTTATTTTGCAACTGCACAGGCAGTGTGCTAACTTTGTTTCACACTCTTGTTTACATATGATATCTTTACTCTTCCATGAGAAGCAACACAAAATAACATTTGTTTTGTGCACTGACATCAAATGTGTGTCTTTATTGAATTGACGCAATAGGAAGTAAACCTTTGTGAATTAATATCCGGCCAATGAAAAATGGCTAATCATCAAAACTAACTTCAGTGCCCCCGATTCCACATTTGGCGGGCTGCCCATTCATTCTCACACATTCCTTCAAACTTATTTTGCCTATAGGCCAACTCAAGGCCCCTCTGTAGCTGTGATGGGACCGTCATGCAGAAAGACGCTATTGTGCCTGTCGGGATCCTGTTTCAGGTCTGCCCTGTAATTAAGAAAGGATTGCATGGCTGGGGACTTGTGGGTGGGAGGGAGACCCAGGGATTGTGTTAGTAGGTAATTTGGCTTAAAAGCAGAACTCCAATCTGCTCTATAACCGGTAGCCTGGTTTAGGAGAGGGCTCCCACGGACTTGGCTTCCACGCTGGGGTTTTGTTTAGTGTGTGTGGGCGTGAGGAGACCGAAGGACACTCAAAATATTCAAAAGTATAATTATTTATTCTCAGAGTGAGCAGGAGGGGGAGATTGGCATTTGTGTGTTTGTGGATGAAGACAGTATGTATATATGCAGCGCATGTACTGTATGTGTATACTGGGCTTGCATATACTGAATGTGTTGTGTGCCACACAGACAGTGAGGGTAAGCTGCTATTTGACTGTGTCATGGTGAACTCATTGTGTGGGTTTGGTTTACTCACGGTTCCTCTGTGAGTCATGGGAATTTCGGTCACTGAGGAGCGTTTTGTATCTTAAGTCACTATTTTGACCCATCTTGTGCTGTAAATAAAGCCGAAGCAAGACAGCTTGAGGAAATACAATATAATGTCTAATATCCTATTACAATAGCAGTATACCCCATACTTATTTTGAAATACACCATTTATGTGGTTCCACTGTCATTATGGTATTTAAGTATACTAAAAGTTTTATATCCTTAATACAACTGGAATAATTTAGAGCAAGGCTATTAATTAGTACTTTGCAGTAATGAAATACATCTGAGAGATCCTGTCATAATCCTACATCACCCACATATATGACATTGTCTTACTTAGTATACCTGTCAACGTGATTTCTTTAGGTCTAGTCCCAGGTCAGAGAGAGAGAGAGACACAGAGGGAGACCACAGTTGCCATGGCAGACATGCTGGAGAGCGGAGGGGTGGATGGCGTGAGTGGATTGTCCACCATGGATTGGCAGAAACGTTGCATTTCTCTGGAGATGCAGCTGCTGAAGTTTCGTCTCCAGGCGGGGAAAATCCGAGAGCTCCTTGCAGAGAAGGTGAGCGAGATCATGTGTTTTGGGTCATGATGTATTAACACACAGTTCCTCAGTGTTTGCTACGTGAATGTATACTGTCTGCTGACCTTAACCTTCATTGACCCATGGCCCACAGAAACAGGGTCATACAGTAGCTACACAGTGTATGCAGGTGTAACATAGAGCATGCTATGGACAGTAGCAGACATGCACATAATAAAATCAACATGAAACACTATAAATACACTAATGGCGCTGTATCATTATTTTATTATAGATAAAATAGGTTCAAAAATATTAACAAATATATAATAAAAAAATCACCATATCACTCCCAACAAACCCAGTGCTAACCCCCACGTTGGGGAGCTTTGTTCTCCGTACATTATGGTAAAATGGTGCTTTTTAAGTTTATTTATAGAGCACCTTTCACAGATAAAGGTCACAAAGTGCTGTACAGTAAAAGCAATGCAAACAATTAAAATCCAACATTGTACAAAGTAAAATACATTATAATATAAAACAAAAACCTAACACTATGTTGCCCATTAAAAGCTTGCCGAAAAAGATGTGTCTTGAGGTGTTTTTTAAAAACGGCCACAGAATCTAAGGCTCTCAAGTCTAATGGGAGAGAGTTCCACAGCCTTGGTGCCACCGCACCAAATGCACAATCAACTTTCGTCTTAAAATATGTTCTTGGAACCATTAAAAGCTTTTGGGAAGAGGATCTCAGAGACTGACCAGAAGTGTTTTGATGTAATCAATCCAATATGTAAATAGGTGCTTGACCATGCAAGGATAGGTGGACATCAGAGGCCAACACATGCTCTGACGCTGTTTACCTCCCTGTATTTTATCTCAGCTCTTCTCTAAGGTCTGTGTAGCAGCAATGGTTCACCACCAGTAAAAAACCTACAGGTGGGCATGAATGGATTTGTGTGCGTGTAAAAAAATATTCCTTTATTCAGCGGTTGTGGCAAGCCTTCGGACGACTCACTATGTATTGCATAAGGTTTTGCAACAATGTCCAGCCAAAGAAACCACTAGAACTATGACAAACGCTGATACATTTTACTGCTGGCTGCTATGGTCTCTATTCTACAGGATTTGCCAGACAACAAAGTGAGTTCCATTTCTGGTAACTTGATGAGCTGCTTTTGAATTGAAGCCAAAATATTAAAACACTGAATTGATGGAAACTACAGAAAAGAGTCCAGGAACCACCCACTGTTGACCGAAGAGATACCAGTAGTATCCTGTTCCTCATCCAGCATTCAAGATTTCAAAACCTTTGTAGTTTTCCACTGATGTTACATTACCAATCCAAATAGATAAGGAAGACTTTACATCCTTCAGATGTTGTTATTTGTGGTTCACGTGGATATGTTGTTCTGTGCACCAGGAGTAAGTCTGGAACAGGAGTGCTTCATTCAGATACTCTCTAGGATGTTTACAGTCCAAACAGACCGGTGGCTGATAAGACTATACAGCTCCATGCTGTCTCTGACAATACCTGCTCTGTTATGCCTGACATCCAGCTACTCCCTTAGAGCCAAGCCAAGGCCCCACATACATACGCATTCACACAAATGTAAACATCATTTCACTTTTGCTTTTGTTTCTCTCTCTCTCTCTCTCTCTCTCTCTCTCTCTCTCTCTCTCTCTCTCTCTCTCTCTCTCTCTCTCTCTCTCTCTTTATTCATTGGCTGAGTATAACTGGTGGCCCATGTTGCTGAGTTTGATTTTTTTCTAAAGCGGGGGGGGGTTACTGAGTACTGACTACTATGTCGTCATGTTATTGCTGTTTGGAAAGACTGCTGCTCTCTCCTCATCTCCTCTCGCCAAGTTAGGAGTGTTTTACACATTGACCCACTTTGGTATGGAAAAACATTCAGATGAAGCTGTCTGTGACATGGCAATTGTCTCTGTAGACTGCCATGGTTCACTTGCTCGCTGAAGAGTGTGAAAGTAATGACACTGACCCAATATTTTGATATTATGTAGTTGTTAATTGATGGCATCAATGTGCATCTGTTGGGTTATAAGAGGAAAGAGGTAAACCTGCACCTCAAGTGTTGTGCACCTGCACTAATATGTTGGTGGAAACATACGTAGCAAACTTAGAAAAGTATCTTTTGGGATTTAACTATGGTGCACACATACTGCATGCGCATCTTAATGGGAAATATAGCTGCCACAAAAGCAAACGTCAACATGTTAATACTGTTGAAATAATAATTCCAGGCTAAATGAAATGCCCCATTGGTGGCCTGCCAACCAAATAGACGGCTATGTACATCTTATAATTATTGTCTGCTTTTGTGACCAGTTTGACAAGTATATTGTAACAATTCTCCTTTTTTGCTAGTGTGTTGTCAATTTTAACAACACAAACTGAATATAGCCAATATAGCCCAAATAATATTTTGTTTGTGGTTTAAGGTATGGAGGTGATTTGGTGAACTGGTACACTGACTGGGTGTAATAAAAATAAAATGCGCTATTTCGCAGGGAAAACAAGCAGAACAACTTATGAATTTGGATAAGGACACTTCAATAGATGTTCGTTTCATGATACCTAATTGACCTATTCTTTCATTTTAAAAATGTTCAATGAGTTTCCACAGATCATACAAATAACAACATATCTAGAACTTCTTAAAATCCTTAAATCTGTAAACTTAAAAATAATTGACATGGTTTTTCTATTCCACTGCTCAGTTAAGTCAAATAATGATTGAACTTAACTGAGACAGAAGGCCTCAAAAAGGTCTTCTGTCATTTGCCACCCACGAGTGCGATCATCCAATGGGATATGGTGTTTACATAATTGTGACCCACCCCTATGTAATCCCTATCAGTCTGAGCACTGATTTTGCAAGTGTATGGGAGAATCCAGATGTATCTTACCATGCCAATATTAATAAGGAATCGTCATTCCTATGTTTCTTCAAACTCCCGTTTTTGACTATTTACTTCCACTGAGGGTTATAATTAATTATTAAACTGGACGTCTTGCTAACCATAGCTCTGTATCACATGTTAAACATTGAAAGGAAACATGAAGTGACAGTTAAACCATTGTTTGGATTTTCCAAATTTGTAACTTCTGTGCTGTGAATTGTACAATCTGTATAAATGTTTAAGACTTGTTAATGTAATTTACATTACATGAATTAACATTATTACTGATTGTAATGCCTGGGTGTGTTTATATGTGTCACCAATGTGTATTATTGGATGAATTCTATCAGCACACAATTCAAATGTTCTCATCACTGGAGCAGGCTTACGTATGAAGTGTTCAATTCAACAAAACATACCCAATTGACGGGTTCACATGCAGTTATATAACAATTTATGAATCACAACAAGACAAGAGATGTATAGCCAGGCAGACTTCAGCCTATTCAGTGTAAGATACCATCACTGACAGCTCATCCCAGGCAAGGAGATGAGAGTATATAGGCTGACAGATCAGATGTCTGTGGGGGGGATGACCTGTTGCCTTAGGAAGGTCTCTTCTTATTTATCTGCCTCCCTGGTTGCTATCAGGCCTGATACATTCCATGTTGGGGCTGGGGGTGGGGGGGGAGCAACCTGTCACTTAAATGTAAATGTATTTTCAGAAACTCTGTGGTTATGGTGGTATAGTATAATGTTCAACTTGGAGTGCAGTGTTCCAATCAGGGCTGTGGGGGGTGGAGTCAAACTGATGTATTATAGATCTGACATTCTTGATTTTCAATATTCCATGCATTAAAGACATTTCAAGTCATTATGATAGAAATAATAACTGCTATGATAGAAATAAATAGAATATATAGCCATGGAAAAGAATAGGGGACCACTGTAGCAGTTTCTCAAATGTGTACTATTTATATGTGTATATGTTTTACTTACATGTAATATATACATTTTTAGATTTTTATATCATTTTTCTATTTGTGTTTTTTTTATCGTTATAGAATATCTATACTATAAATCATCTTAAATGTGCCATGGTCTTAATTGTTTCCTGTATAATCTAATATGAATCAGGAATAATAATTCCTGATTCATAATCCGTGCTATTCTTTCTCAAGTAGCTCAACTGGAGGGAGTGATTCCAGTACTTAGCTCAGTGAAACAGGATACACCACTTTTCAGTCTTGTCAATACCAGGAGCTGGTTGGCTGCAGCAATATGCCCAACAGATGCTGGATGGCTGACATTACTGTTCCACGCCTGCTCAGAAACGCATGGCTCACCTGTTGACTGCATGCCCAAGACACACAGAGAAAGAAGCACGTGTACAGTAATGATTAGGTGGCACCCTGCACCAGCTGTGAGTTCATAGTAGCCTAGGCCAAATGTAATGCTAGTTTGTTACCCAATGCAATATAGTGTGTATGAGTAAGTAATGGTGAATAATCATGCCAGGCTTATTTGTCCTATACTATAGCATTGCTTATTATGTTTACCAAGAGTTTTTAAGAACTGTGACATTAGCACTCTTGCGCCAGAAGATACTTTATTATAGCTTTACTGTACATATACTGTAAATTCAAAGCCCTGTTCTCCAGGCCGCTGTCTGTGCTCACATCTCAGCCTTAGTTAATCCCATGACTAAGGCTCCAACCACACCTCCACCTCTTCACCTCTGACCTCCCAGCACACAAGTCACTACATCTGATCTGCCTGGTGTTATGACATGCAATGGAATGGCCTTTGACTCATGCTGGATGTGTCTGACCTTGAGGAGCCGTAGTCATCCGCCTGCTACCCAGCCCCCCACCCTAGGGGCACCAGAGGGAACACTCAGCTGCTCTGAGTGGATTCTGGGCATTGGCGGGAAGCACGGGAGGGGGAGGTGAGATGAGGGGGTGAGGCAGGGAATGCCTGAAAAGACGTAGAGAAACCGACAAAAGGAGAAGGCCACAATAAGGCTGAGGATTCAACTGCTTCTCTCAAGCAGAGGGAATTCAGTTGAATGTTTGTTCTTCTCTCAACTGGGTCACTGAACTTTCTCTGTGTGTGTGTGTGTACATGTAGGTGATGTGTTTCTGCAGGCATGTGTGCAGAAGTAAGAATGTGTGTGTTTTAAAGCACAAAGTGTGCTTAACTACACAAAAGGTGACGCAGGCTTGTGTGAATTCGGTGGACACAGAAACAATATTGGAAGTCCTCTATCATGCTATCACTAGACTAGTGACACAGATGGAGAGTTTCTTTACAGGGGGCTCTCTGTCAGGGTTATCGGCTGTGTTTACATTACTGTGACACTCTGCTTGAAGTGCATGAGAAATGGTCAAATTAGATAATTCCTCTTGTCCATGTCTATTTTTTTTGTCTGTGATTCTCCAATTTCAAAAGAGGTACTTTACATTCAGCTAGAAATGTATTTAATTTAGAAATGGCTCCACAGCTTATTGTGATTTATATGGCAATGTATCACACTATGCTCTAGGGCTTTCTGAAGTAGGTTTATCGGAGTTTGTTAAATTAGTAAAATAATGGTTTCTTACTGTTAAATGCTGCATTTACCTTTAGATTTACCCAGGAGAGAGCTATTGTTAGGATGTGTGTGTGTGTGTGTGTGTGTGTGCAGGCAGACTACTAGCACGGTGGTCTGTCCATTAGTCTGGCGGAGGGCTGGTGGTGTCTTGCCAGAACCTGAACGTCTACTGTATGTGTCAGAAAGCGAGCTTAAACTTGATTTCTAATGAAATCTAACTATAATACAGGAGGCTGGGAGGTTGCACCTCTCCAGAGGAGTAATTTGGAGGTCTGAAGTTTCTCGTGACCCCACTCCCCCCTCAATACAATCCTTACTGCACCATAGCGGGACAGCTGAGCCGTGTTGGTAACTACGGTAACCTGGTTTGTTCCTATTCCAGATGCAGGAGCTGGAGCAGAGGGTGATTGAAGCTGACCGGCGGGCAGAGAGTGCAGAAAAACAGGTAGTGTGTCTGTTTATATGCCCCTGACCCAGTTAGCACTGAATATAGAGGCTGTTAATACTGTTAGCATTAACCAAGTTGTATACTATTATGGGGACATTCTCAGACCTCTCTTTAATAGTCCTGTTTAAACTCACAATAGGCTCACATTCTGGGCATTAAAGGCTTTGAAAATGTTTAATCATATATAATTTATTAATTTGACAAAAGAATGACATATGATTGCTCTGATTTGTACATGTATTTCCTATTACATATTTCAGATTCATGTCATGGAAGAAAAACTGAAATCTGCAAACATACAAACCAGTGAATCAGAGAATTCTTTGTCCCGAAAGTACCACGATCTGACCAATCAGGTTCAAGAAAAAGAATTTGTGATAAAACGATTAGAAATTCAGCTGGAAAAACAGGTACTGTAGACCTATAAGACCAGAAACATTCATTTACAGTATGCTCAATATAGAAGGAATCCACAATCGCTCTCTTTCTGTGACCACAGATCTTAGTCAGAGCCCAGGAGGCAAAGATTATAGAAGAAAAGGCTGCCAAGATTAAAGAGTGGGTCACCTTTAAGCTTAGGGAGGTAAGCTGAGACATGTAGTCGAACCGTGACTCAAGTGAAAGTTCCTCACAGAGCCTCTTCCTGGCACAGACATTTTGCTTCAACTGCAGCAAACTGTATAATGGTTTGTTGTCAAGGAATGAATGCAATGTCTGGTCATCTGAGGAAAATATGGTACTTGTCATTGACAGCATTTTTAAGGCTTTTATTTTATCCACATGGCAAATATACCGTAGCAGTCAATTTGTAAAACATGGGTTTTATAGATGTACTGTACAGTAATGAGTAGGTATCGTTTATAAAAATGCATAATATACAACTGTATAAAAAGTAAAAATACGAATTTAACAATGTGTGTTACATGCCTGCTCGTCTGTATGTACTGTAGTAGCCTACTAATGCTTTATTGTGTTGTGTACTCTGTTTTAGATGGAACAAGAGAGCCAGCAGTTGAAAAGATCTAATCTGAAGCAAGCTGAACAGATACTGCTGCTTCAGGACAAACTACAAGGTCATCTTACTGTAATATGTTATTGCACAGTACAGTATAGGTGATCCTGTAGAGATTCCCAGACTGTACATTCTTTAAAAACACTTTACTTCACTTGCTATACTTATTGTTGAATGGTCTTTAGCTGTCTATATACTGTATCTAAACCCTTGGACTATTAGTTGCTATTTCGTTTTAATGATGGGATTTAAACCTGTAGATGTTGCTAAATGTCAAACTTACAACCTATATTCTGTATATGTACCTGTAGATTGTACAGTATCAGCATTTATTTAGTTTCATAATGAGCAGTAACATAAAGCTAACCAAGTAGATGAATTCTTCTAATATGCTTCTACATGTTTTGTAAAAGCTTTGGACAGAGATCGACTTGCCTGCTCCTTTTCTTTCAGCTCTTCTGGAAAAGCCGTCATCTCCTACCACTTCCTCTGTACCTGACACACACCTGGTGCCTAATAGCCCCCTGTACCCGCCCAGCTGCCCCGGGACGCCACCCGCCCCAGACGATGGCTGGAGACAGCCAGGACTACGCGGGGTTAATATGAAGTCCTCACCAACAGGTGTGGGACCTTTTGTGCACACCTTACTGTAACAAATCATAGTATAGCTTTTAAGTGTGTTATCTGAAGCATAACACACTCCATTATAAAACATTGTTTTCAGTGGCTTCAAAATTATAATATATATTATAGCGTAAATAAAGACAAATTATTTTCATTGTCTGAAACACATTAGATGCAGGGTTGGTTATTATTGAGAACGCTTGCTAATTTTGTGCTCAAAGCAAAACAATATCCCTCTGCAGAGCCGCTTCACACATTGAAGCACATTGTGAATCAAAGGGTAGTACTACAGCTTTGTTATTTTGAGCTGTTGCCACAGTGTTTGCTACTTTGTTTGTGGCTGTGTAGAAGTACAGAATATAGCACAGGAAGCTAGCGCCTAGCAAAATGCTATTTAACAAGTGTATAGCTTACAATTAGCTTGCAATAGCTGACTATACCTTTAAGGGTTATGAGGTATAAACTGCTTTATAATATAATGGAAGTAGACCAAATTAATATAGGAAAAGTTTATTATTAAAAGACCTCAACTCCCCACAAGCATGTTTTTATCCCTGAGTGGTTCTGAAGACCCAGTGGTTGATTGAGGCTTATGGGGTCTAACAAGAGCATCTCTTGCCTCATGTCCCAAGGGATCTGTCAGGGAGACACTCAGGGCAGGACGAGGGATGGTGATCACCCAGCAGGTCCCTCACCCTCCCCCTCCCCCAGGGAGAGGCCAGAGGGCCAGGCTGGGGGCTCCGGGAGGGATGCCTCCCCCGACGAGCTCTACAGCAAGTTCCGCTCACAGTGCCTTCACTCCTCGTCCTCGTCGTCCTCCTCTTCGTCCTCGGCCTACGAGATGGCCCACGGGCCCGACACGCCCGACAGCCTTGCCCCCGGCGTCTCGCCCAAAAGCCCCCTGTTGTCCCGCTCTCCCTCGGCCCACCAGCCCTTCCCCACCTCACCCCAGACTCTGGGGAGCCAGTCGGGGACCAGCATGACCTTACCCAAGGTCCGGACGCCCCTGACCCCGCGGGACAGCATTCAGCTAGTGAAGAAGCACTACAGCCAGCCCCAGCCCAGCCTGGACAGGCTCCAGCACCTCAACGTCAGCACGGACATCAGGACATCGTCCTCCACCTCCTCCGCCCTGCATAGCAACGGGACGGCCGCCTCCTTGCCCTTCGCCCACGTGGTGGAGGAGACCGACATCGATGACGGGCTGCCCGGCGGCATGGAGGGCGTGGTGGAGGGGCTAGGAGCGGAGGAGACGCTCTCTGACGGGGTCTCCGCCGTACGGCTGCCGGAGGACCTGGAGCAGATGGATCCAGAGGGTCTGAAGCCCCCCACACCCCCGCTCCATCGCTTTCCCTCCTGGGTACGGCTGTGTTTTTTCAGAAACACTTACATGCTGCTATTGTTGTTATTCATATAGTTAATATAGTCAAATGCAGGTCAGATGTATGTCTACGTATGTAGACATAGTAACCTGTTAAATAGAAAGAAAGGAACCACATCAGACTCAACCACCCAGCTGCAAGAACAAAACGTGCCTATACCACTCAGTCTTGCATGTGAACTGCATGGCATTCTCCCTGAAAACATATCTATATACAGTATATCAGATGTGTATTATTGGTAGAGGCCGATAACAAACTCCTCCTTGCATCTGATTTGTGTGATATGTAATACTGTGAAAAATGTACAGTATTACATATGTGTTTCATCCTTTCTGCTTAAACGGACAAAGATTCCTTAATGTATTTAATGTTGAATATCATCAAAAAAGCGTTTTCTTGGCACCTGTCATTCACACTTGATGTACCATTGTCCAGATTGCATCACATTACACACCTTTGTTCATATGTGCAGGAAAGTCGCATCTATGCTGTGGCTATGTCAGGAATGAGAGTATCGGAGGCCTGTTGTGGAGCTAGAGGTCCTTCACGAGGTGAGAGACACTCCAGGAAACACCGGGTATTTTACTATCACCGTGAGGCTACCAGTTTAAATGTAAACCAATGTGAGACCATGTCAGACTTGCATATACAATAGTTGAACTAGTGTCTAGCATTCTGTGTGTGCGTATCTTGGTGGGGGGTGAGAGTGTGGTTAGTTTCTGTCTGTCATTGCCACGTTTTGTCATTTCCTCTTACCTGAGGCTCCAAACACAGCTGCACAGGTGTGGGCTCCTCAGATCCCTCTTTAAAGTCCTGAGGTAGAGCACGGAGGGGGGTTGGGGAGGTGCCTGCTTTTTAATCATGAATGATGAAAGGATGGAGCCCTGCTATAATTACCATATCGCTTTGTGTTTCCCACCACATCCATCTGTCGACATACAAACTCATTTTAGAATCCTGCACATTACTGACAGATACAATGTATCCAACTGAATGCCATGAGATGTTGTTAATTTCCCCCATACCATTTTGCTCTACTGTATGTGTCTACATTTGCCAATGGACGCACATGGTTTAATAAGGAACACCATGAACTAGCTCTGCTCTGTTTCTGTGAAGGCTAATAACGTCTTTGAATATGAGTTGGCGTGTGTGTGTTATGCAGGGTCCGTCTTACCTCAATATCCAGCAACAGGTCCATTCACCCATTTGATCTACAAGAACATCAACGTGCCTGTGTATACCACACTGAAGGGGGTACGTGACTTAAATAAGATCAGATATATGTACACTTTAAAGTTTAGCTCCAGTCACACTCAACACAGGTTTTCATTATGAACGAAGAGAAGTAAGGAGCCCAAGTCTCAATACAGTGTTACCCTCTGTGTGTGCATGTTACAGAAAGCCACCCAGATCAGTAGTGTGCCTCTTCCTGATGATGACTCTGGCTCAGAGGATGACAGCAGCTCTCTGGCCAGTCTGAGGACGTCCACCCTCAGCCCTGATAGGAAGGGAAGTGTCCCTGGAAGCCCCCGTGCTGTCAAGAGAGGTGGGCCTTACGGACATGAAAGTGTAGGCAGTATGATTGAAGCGTAACTAAATACCGTGCTGAATAAAACCATATCCTGGAGCCTACATTGAAATTCTTTGAAGACCCTTTATCATTCTATTCGGACATTCTTCCCTCAAGATGAGCATTCCAGTCCAGTTGGGGTTGAATTTATTTTGGTTTATACAACTAGAACATTGAATTTTTACGACAGGGGTTGTTTAAAACACATTGTAAGTATAGCAGCATGTAGCTTGAGAGAGGCTCTGATTGTCGTCCTTGTTAACAGTAAGGATCCGATACTTACTTACCCATGTGTGATGGTTAAAAACAGGTCAAGCCTGTCTCTGTCCTCCATTAACTAATGCCTGTGTCCTCCAGGTGTATCTATGTCCTCTATCAGCTCAGAAAGTGACTACGCCATTCCTCCAGATGCCTATTCCCTGGACAGTGACTACTCAGAGCCCGAACACAAAGTCCAGCGAACGTCATCTTACTACTGCGAGAGCACCGGGCCTGTGAGTATACTGTTGGTCCTCGTATTATAGAGCAATTAAGGGAATTTTTCTATTAGAAGCTTTAGACTCATTAAGAGATATGTAACATTGGTGTGCTGACTTCATATTTACATAAGGTTGATGTTACCCATTAAATACAAGTCATTGTAATTCATGTGTATTCTAGGAGATGCTGGAGAAGTCAGGCTACCTGTTCAAGATGGGCAGTCAGGTGAAGGCCTGGAAGAGACGTTGGTTTATCCTCAGGAACGGAGAAATCCTCTACTACAAATCCCCTGTGAGTTCACCCCAGTCGCTAGTCATCCTCTTCTACAAATCCCCTGTGAGTTCACCCCAGTCGCTAGCCATCCTCTCTTACAAATCCCCTGTGAGTTCACCCCAGTCGCTAGTCATCCTCTACTACAAATCCCCTGTGAGTTCACCCCAGTTGCTAGTCATCCTCTTCTACAAATCCCCTGTGAGTTCACCCCAGTCGCTAGTCATCCTCTCTTACAAATCCCCTGTGAGTTCACCCCAGTCGCTAGTCATCTTCTACTACAAATCCCCTGTGAGTTCACCCCTTCCTGCCGTTTTCATCTGTTGTTTCCAAGCGTGACTGCAGAACGCATGATCTTATCCACTGTGTGACAAAAAAAATGATGTTAGATGTTAATGCCTTCACTGTGTGCGTGTGCCTGCTCAGAGTGACGTCATCAGGAAGCCTCAGGGCCAGATGGAGCTGAACTCATCTTGTCGTATTGCACGAGGAGAGGGTGCACAAACATTCCAGGTGGGTAATGCAGGCTTTTTCCAGGCCTTTTCCAGGCCTAATTCTCATATAGTTTTGTCTACACCGTACATATTGTCTTCTATATCCAACGCAATTCCGTTGTTTCGGGTCCATTTTTGGATATTTCTGCGATCTGTAAGCCTCGAACAGTGAAAACATAGCTAAACTCTACTGCAACAACTATGTAAGTTACTACAGCTGTGCGTTGTTTGATTGACCAAATATAGAGGGAAATGCAGCCACACACACACACACACAGACACCCAGCAATCTTCCTCTGTAGCATTGTGTCTGAGTGAGGCCTTGCATACCAGAGAAGAGGCTTAAGATCAGGTATAGCATTTCCCTGGAATGTTTTCCTGGCTTGTTGGCGTCTGATCCTGATCTCTCCTGATGCTATGATGCTATCTGTCCGTTTTGCTTTGCTTTGCATTTTTCCCATATTTCCCATCTGCTCTGCTCAGTTGGTTACAGAGAAGAAGACCTTCTACCTGACTGCAGACTCGCCCAACATCCTGGAGGAGTGGATCAGGGTTCTGCAGAACATACTCAAGGTCCAGGCCAGCGGGCCCGTTACCGTGGAAACCGCCGTCAAACCCACCGTGAGAGGCTGGATGACTAAGGTTAGAGGTCATTGGTCAATACAGGATATTAGCCATCACCTTGTACGATGGTTTTATGATCCCCATTGAACTTTGCTAACCAGCCTGCATTGACACATATGAAAACATTAAACAAGCTCTGTGAGTAATATGTTTTTGATAAAATGTTCCTCGTGGTAGTTAGGACTGTATGTTGTAACAGTGTATTAGCTAGCGCTGTGGATTAGTGTTGTAGTGTTGTAGTATTGTGCTGCCACAAATGCATCATTTCTACAGTATACATGGAAATACGAGAATCTCACATGGGCTGTGCATTTCCAAGGCTAGGACATTTTGAGTTTGCGACAGCTAGAAACACCAGATCTTTTGAAAGCGCACACACATTACGGGCAGCTAGCGGACTGTGATGAGACAGTTTGACAAAAGAAATCTCTTAGCATACAATTGCATACTATTATCATTAGCATACAATTAGCATACAATTGCTGACTCCACCTTGAAGACAGCAGCACGACACAAGAGTCAGCCCGTCACCATGAAGGGCAGAGATTTGACACGATGCCCTCAGACAGACTGTTGGAATGTTGCAGAGAAGACCTCTTCACCTTCCTAAGTGATGTCCGTCCTTTCCTAAGGTTATGATCGGGGCTGTGAGACCCCTCTAACATCACAGGGGTGTGTGTGACAGCCCTCTGACAGACAGACGAGTGAATTCTTCCTCGTGCCAGAGCTAGCTTTGATCTGCAGGTTGTGGCGTGACTATAGGGTCAGGGCGCCAGCCGCCGCCTAGCACGGTTAACCTCAGCGACCCCTGGTTAGAGAACACACAGCTGTGTTTGCGCTTGTCATTCGACGGGGAAATAATCTCTTCATCCACGTGTGTTTTAAACGACTCTGACAGCGGCCCGTGTAATGTAATGGTTACGTCCGTTCAGTGTCCAAGAAATGTGCACATATTTATATAGCGTGTAATTAAGGGCGGGGAGGTTTTCTTTTGTTACTTCTGCTTGGTCTTGAAAGTGAATGAATTGCTCTCTCATAATAGTTTGAATATAGTTTGCATTGCAAAGATGGACATCAGTATATGGATATCCTAAAAATAATACTGTCACTTTAAAAAGAAAACTTATTTTGACATGTCAGAGAATATGTTTATACACTACATTGTATACTGTACTAATGGTCTCTTTGTCTGTGTTTCAGGTCAAACATGGACACTCCAAACTTGTTTGGTGTTCTTTGGTCAGCAAACTGTTGTACTACTACCGTAACCAGGATGACAAGGTTCTAACAACATTCCTTCTCTAACAAACCATCATGCCTTTGGTTTCTACTATATACAGTATTTATAATAGTTATAGCAACCAGCCTAATCATGATATGAGTACCAGATACCTACAGTAGGTGACCCTGCTTCAGAGAGTTCAGAGTATAACCAATAAGAAACAGTACATTAGCCTATTTTGTTAGAGAAATCATTTTGGTTAAAAATAAACAGGAACTATTGGAGCTGTATACATACATGTGCATGTTAATCTAGTGTAATATAATAGTTGTCTAATACATCAATATTAATTTCTTACAATAAGATTGTGTAATATAATGTAATCAATCTAGTATAACTACAGTCAGCATAATTATAATATAGACATCTGGAGCAGGCAGGTGTTGTCTGGGATCAAACCCAGGATCTTCCAGCTCAACCCACTAACCTGCTCTGTGTGTGTATTTGTCAGTTTCCCCTGGGCCAGCTGCGGATGCGAGAGGCGTCGGTGAAGGAGGTGGATCGCTCCTGTGATTCGGATGAGGATTACGAGGCGGGGGGCCGAGGCTTCCTCTCCTCTCATTGCACCCTGGTGGTCCAGCCCAGGGAGCAGAGCCCCACCTATCTGCTCATTGGCACCAAGCAGGAGAAGGTACAGGAACACAGTATGAAGAGTGAGAAACCTTCTTGAAGGCCTAGGATGAGAACTACAGCTTCAGAGTACAGTCTCACAAATACTGTCATGTGACATGTTTATAATAATAATAATAATAAATTTTATATAGGACGCCTTTCAAAGCACTCAAGGTAATCTTACATTGCAAATAGGTAAATACAGTGATAAAAAACATTTGGCTGCGACATATACTATAGTAATAAACATTTGACCAAGGCAGGTATATACATTCTAGAAACAAGACACATTTAAACCAAAACGATTTTGGAAATATATACAAAATAAACTAATACAAAAGATTTGGGAAATATATACAAGAATATTGAAATATGACACAGCTGCTTCAGGGAGAGGGGTACGAAGCCAGTGGTGAGAGAGGAGTTAATAGTGTCAGTGAGCATGCGAGGATAGAAGGAAGGCATGTTTTCATGAGGCTAGTGGGCATGGGATCAAGTTGGCAGGTATAGAAGATTTTGATTTCAGGGTGAGTTCTGTACTTTTCAGTGGCTGGAATGAAGTCAGAGAGGCAGGAGGTACAGGTTGAGCCAAATGATGTGTTCATCCAGGACAGGTTCTCAGCAGGGGTGGAGGGTGATTATAGATGCAGATGTTTAGAATGTTTTCATTTAAGAAGTCTAGAAATAAATTGCACAACTCAGGCACGGGGACAGAGTGAGAGTTATCAGGAGGTTCAAATAGGTGTTTTGCTGTTTTTAAAAAAAAATGCAAAACACTATCAGAGTTGATCGCTATCAGAGTTGATCATGTCAGAGTAGTAGGAATATCTGGCTGTTGAGAGGGCAGTTTTGTATTTTGAGAGATGATCCAGGTACAATTGTGAGTGATCCTCTTCTCCAGTCCTTTTGTGAAAATGCTCAATACGCCTTCCAGCAGCCTTCAGCTGCCGTAGCTCAGGGGTGTAGCAAGGGGCAGTGTTGGTGAAGGAGACTGAGTGGGTTTTGAGGGGAGCAAGGGTATCCAGAGAGGAGGAAAGGCAGTCATTGTAGTGAGTGGTGAGTTCCAGGGGGGACAGAGAAGTGAGTACATGTCAATCACGCTCATGAGTTCAGTGGGATTAATGTTTTTTATGTTTCTATATTTGATGGAGCGGTTGGGTCGTTGCTTTGGGAGGGGGGCAGATATTTCAAACAAGATGGGTTTGTGGTCAGATATAGGGAGGTGTCCCTCAGTGACTGTCAGGAGAAACACCAGTGGAGCAGACTAGATCAATGATGTGACCTTTGTTGTGAGTGGGGAAAGTAACTTTTTGGATGGAATCATGGTCTTCAAGTACTGTAACAACATCAAATCATCAGCAAATGAACAGCTAGCTGTTCTGTCAAGATGAATATTAAAATCACCTACAAGCAATATATTGGGGGACATAGCACTAATCAAAGCAAGTAGTGAGGACAATTCTGTTACAGTAGTATGGGAGGTCTATAGTTAGAACAATCAGAGGTTGGGAGCCAGTGAGTTTAAAAGCAATACATTCAAATGTAGTAAATGAAGGTATACTAGCAGATCTGGCTTTCAAAATGTCACTGTAAAGAACAGCAACCCCGCCCCCTCGTCCAGTGGTGCGTGGTTGATTAAGATGGAAAAAATCATTTGGTTTTTGCCATGTCTCCGTTAGGCATAGAATGTCAAGTTTGTTGTCAGTTATAAACTCATGGATGGCTTAATCAGTGATGGATCGGACATTGTATAATGCAATTTTAAGGCAGTAATCGGAGATCGGGTTTGTAGTCACTAGGAACATGGCGGAGCGCACAATGCCTGTTAACTGCTGGACGAGGATTGTGAGGGGTGATTCATTGATTAGACCAAATGGTGTGTGTGAAGTTTCGGCGAGTCCCACGGTGAATGTATCTCGGCCGACGAATAATTCCAGGGTGGGAAAACAGAGCTGGAGTGGGGGGTTTAAAGGACCGTGAATTTAGTAGCAACAGCTCAGAAAAATAATATTTCAGAGTAGATGAAACTGGATGAATCAACATCGAAGGAAAGGCGAGACGATGGAGACGGTTGACGGTTGGTGGTAGAGGGATATGATCGCTGGTTATTACAATCCTCTGGCGTAGGCGTGAGGTTGCCGGAGATTCCGGTTAAAATGAGTGGTAGTGCCAAATCAATCAGAAGCAAGTAGAAACAAGTAGAATATGTCCCAGTAAACAACACAGGCCCTCCGGTTTTGATGTTGCCAGGATGGGTGATGTAGATGTAGTATCAATGTAAGCTAGGTCCAGTAGTACTGTAGCTCAGTCGTTGGTCAGAAGGACGTTATATTTTCGTAGCTTGAGTTGTTGTAAAGCAGTAGGGTAAGAAAATAACGGCTATAAATCTCTAGAAAATTGCTAACTTAACTTTTTCAAATACGATTCTGATTCTTAAAATATATATAATAACACAAAAGGAGAAGCGGCTGCCAAGGTGCGCCGGCGTCATCTCCCCTTGGGCATCATGTCTTGTTCCACTTGTTCAGTTGTGTTTAGTCGTGCTCAAAATCTCATGGAAGAGTCGACACATGTTAGTCTAAAGGTGCAATGTCAATCAAACACAATTAAACTACTTTATGTGTTTTCATCATTGAGGTCACACAAGGACTCACTAGCAGAGTCCCTACTCCCCTAATACTTTTGTATTTAGGTAACGGACACATTGTGACCCTGTTGTGGTTTTCTTTTCAGGAGACGTGGTTGTACCACCTGACAGTTGCCGCAGGCAGCAGTGCCAGCTTCAAGGTGGGCACAGAGTGTGAGCAGCTGATCGGTAAACTCCTAGACACCGAAGGAGACCCAGGTGAGGCATCGTGATTTTCGTGGTGATAAAAAAGTGAATTCCACGAATGCATTTTTAGGATCAAATATAGTTACAGTGGGTACGGAAAGTATTAAGACACCTTAAAAATGTTCACTCTTTGTTTCATTGAAGCCATTTTCCAAAAATCAAAAAAGTTTATTTTATTTCTCATTAATGTACACTCAGCACCCCATCTTGACAGAAAAAAACAGAAATGTAGAAATGTTTGCAAATTTATTAAAAAAGAAAAACTTAAATATCCCATGGTCATAAGTATTCAGACCCTTTGCTCAGTATTGAGTAGAAGCACCCTTTTGAGCTAGTACAGCCATGAGTTTTTCACACCTGGATTTGGGGATCCTCTGCCATTCTTCCTTGCAGATCCTCTCCAGTTCCGTCAGGTTGGATGG